>JAFBJT010109074.1:44691-61062 GCA_016785325.1 Chascanopsetta lugubris
AGTCAGCTACAACATGCACCTCCACCTCAACATGTCACCAAGTCCTACATATTGCATCTGTAATCTATGAACTTATTGATTTGATTTTAAATTCTGCAATTTTTTTTTTTTAACATTTGTTCTTTTTTTTCTTTCTTTCCAAGTTCTTTTTATTGATTTTCACATCACATACAAGGAACATACACATACGGCAAAACATGTGAATCAACGTTGCATCCATCAACTTGTATTCGTCACCGCAAATTTGAGGTCTCCTTCACAGTTTGGCTGCTAAATGGTTTCAACGCCAACTGGACTTGGCAGAAAGTTCAGTTCAATAACCAAAGAGATTGTGTTAAAGGGGAGTGAACTTTCAAGAGAACCAGAACACAGATTATAATTATTCCCATTTTTTTAAAGTAAACATGATAAAGTGAGCTGGGTGTTTTCTGTCCTGATCGGAGTAAACAAAATAAAAAAAAAAGAACATGGCCACCTCCCAATAACAGAAGTTCCTGCTGCTTTAATCAAAAACTGTCACTGTATATAATATGAGTAATATTAAGGAGGTCACTTGCAATGATCAAGTACATATTTTATATTAGGATGAATGACACAGCAAAAATGAAGTCAAGCCAGCTGCATTGTCCTCTATTGGCTGTCTGCGATAACACGGCACCTTTCTACATTCTCTGTTCATTTGTGTTCAAGTGTCATGTGTTATTTTATTCTATTTTATTTCATTTCATTCGACTTTATTTTATGATGCTACATAAAAGAGGGGCCGTCATGATTGACAGCGGACATTGATTGCTATCGGTCGAGTCCATATCCAGAAATGTATTATAATGGTGTTCAGTTGTTTCCATTACGTTACAATGAGCCTTTTACATTCATAAAAAAAACAATAGCTATAACAGGAGTTGTAAAGTGTTGCACCAGCATGTTTTTACAATGGCAGAGAATGGACAAACTATACTACTAAAGATGGTTTAAGGGGAAGATAAGGATGAGGGTGATTCACCTGCAATTCACCTTTTATTTTATTCTTTATTCGTTATACATTTTATTTTCGATTATCTTAATTCATTTATTTACTCATGAATTTATCTATTATTTATGATATTTATTTATTGTATTTTTTATTGACCTGTTGATAAATGTCAGGGGGTTTTACTGCAGTAATTCTGAATATAGATTAAGTGGCTTATTATGAATACTAGTGTGTAACTCAGAATATCAAGTACATTTTAAAGTTGCATGATTTATACTCTTTAACTCAAACTGTCAATGGTACATCATTTTTCTAAATGACTGTATTCCTCACATGGCTGCAAAGTGTTTACATAATAAAGTGCTGAGCTTATAGAGCAGTTAAAGTCCTCTACACATTCCAAGGGCACCTTGATGGTACGAGGCAGGGGAGGATTTGTCACTCACACCTCCGACTCCCACTCCCTCCCTGCTGAGTCGCCTGTCCAATTTGTCCAGTGAAACACACACACACACACACACACACACACACACACACACAGCTGCACTCTGAGTTACAGTTTGTCCTGGGGACAGACTTTACCTTTAGCTTTCTGACCGCATCCTTCACCACCTCAGTGCCTTTGGGTGCTTCGACCTCTGTGTTTCCAAGGAACTAGAGGAAAGAGGAGAGAGTTATTTATTCATTTATTTACTCAACCTTTATTTAGAACAGTAACGTAGAACCACAAAGGAAGGAAAGGGAACGAATGGACGAGATTAAAGGAAACATAATAGAACACATAAGAAGCCCCTTGTGTTCCTGAAGCAGTGAAATTGAACACTTACATATTAGTATAAGACTCATAGGTCACATTTAATGGTGAAATATTAATTTTCAAATGTCAACATATATCTATGACTGCATATGAACACACTCACAGACATGCACAGTCACTCCCATAGGGACAGCACTTCAGGCATCCTCCAACAGATGGAGCCATTAACCTTTGTGCCTGAACATGTTGCTCCATCTGTCAGGAACAGCAATAATTGTTGCGCACGCACGCACACACACACACACACACACTAATGAACCAAATGTGTGCATCTTGTATCAGACTTCATGAACACTGATATCAGGAGCTCAAAGGTTGATCGAAAACAAAATAACTTCTCCCAGCAGACCAGAGTAAACCCACTCCCACAGAATAAATAAATAAATAAATACAATCTGCGAAGCTTCCCAACACTTCTCTCTACTCATCTTTATTCTAAAGCTGTAGAGAATACAAAAAAAAAAGTCCACCACTTTCTGTTTAAATTCCCAAATGTGTGGGTTTTTGAATATATTAAAGCCTTCAAATAATAGAGACACACCTGAAACACAGTGAGACTTGATTGTGGTGGCGGTATTGGACGCACCCTTCACCTCAGGTTCAGGTGTGATTTCATGAAGGAGGCTGGAGGAGCCGTGTTACTCTCCCCTTGCAGCAGCAAGAGGAGAGTCTCATTTCAATAGTGTGTCTCATTTCGGGTGCCGCGCACCTCAAGGTGCGCATTGGAAGACCGTTGACGTCACAACCGCTGTTTGTTTCCTTTGAGTTCGTCTGATATTTCATGTTTCTGGGTTTTGTTTCCGGGTTCTTTCAGTCGAGTTGTTGAGGGGGACGTTTCCATGATGTGACAGCTCACTGTTACTTTGTGGCTGGTCCACATCTCCCCAGGGTGGGCTCTCCCACACTTACACTAAATGACATGTTGCTCCTTTCACGAAACCGGTAGGATTTGACTCTTCGTGTGATGTGGAATGCTCCATATGTGTTCGGGTCACTGGGTTGAGACTTGCTTTGCCGTTAATAGTGACTCAATTCATTCATTTCTCTATCACACACTTAAAAATATATTGAAAATTTTAATAAATATTGGAAAGATATTTGAAACACTCACTTTCTAATTTGAGATTCCTGATGACCCTATGGTAGTTCATACAACGCTCTTATTTTAAACCAATACGGTGTGGTTCTCCCTTTACAACAACAACAATATGGGGCTGGGGGCATGATGTAATTTAAGTGAACTAAGATCAATTTTCGGTGTGATAAGGCAGGAATACCCCCCATGTAGTTATTTGGTTTATTATTATCATTAGTAGTACTATTTATTTTTCTTCCTATGGATCCGGTCTGTGAGTTGGAAGGTGGTGGTTCTAGACTTAAAAGTGGTAGAAAAGTTAAGTAGTTAAAAAGGGAGAAAGTTTCCCCCTTCAGCGGCCGAGTCCTGAGGAAACTTGGAGTATGTCCTCGCTGGAAACGGTGCGCGAGGACAAAGCAGTGGAGGACGGGCACGGCAGTGCTGTAGAACCTAAGTGACATCACCGGGAACCCCCGCTGGTTTCAGCCAACGCCGACGCAGAGTTCTCATTTCAAGTGCTGAGGCACTCTTAGGTGTGAGTGGGAGGGGTGTGTGGTGTGGAAGGAGTGGGATTTCCACAGGGGGAACAAAGCAATGTTGCATACAAAGGGTAGTGGAGTGGGATGAGTGGAGTCTGTGAGTCTGAGTCTGTGTGAAGATTGAAGGGTTTGATCGGCTCAGACTCAGTGTCCCGATCATGTTCTCTTGGAGCACATGACAAGAGATCCCAATACTGGAGATGTACTAACACACTCATCTCGAGTTTCAATACAAGACAAATTAGGACTGAAAAAATATTCAATTATTTATATCTAAAGAAAAGTGGAAGTTGTTAAGTGTTTCTGAGCATCTTAGATGTGATTATAGCACTTACATGCATGTACAGTATAAGTATCTATGATGTTGTTTAAGTGATGACATGCAACATCGAACACATAAAAAATAGTATAGTAGACGACACCCTCTGCTGTTCAAAAGAGTATTGCAGTTCATTTTTTATCTCGACCTGCTTCAATTGTCACTCAAATATATTGATGATTTTTATAAATTCCCAATCCATCATTTCCTCCTCATGAGACAGCATGGTTATCTATAGCCAAGTTGAAAGTTTGTCTGCATATGTCTCTCAAAATAAACAATGCATGTTCATTTTTGAATTCTCGAATGCAAAGGTTTAAGGTGAGCAGAGATTAACTAATTCAAGTAGTTTGATGGTTTTGTCAAATTCAAAGCTTTTATAACCGTGCTGAATGTAAAATCAAAAATATCTCTCTGGACACAGTGACGACCCATTCGCTATAAGAGATGATGGTGCAGTGAAATGCAAACCCAGCCTTTTTTCGACTTTTCTAACAACTTTAAAAAGCTAGAACCATCCTCAGCACTTCACCTATCTCATTCCCTCAATTCCTTCAGTGATGACTGGCGTTGTCAGATCTGAGCAAGTTAAGCCTGACAGGCTGCTCATCAGTGAGTGCTGACAATATACAGACATTGTGCAGACTGATGGCCTGCTTTGATTCCAGAGATGTGTCGTCTGCCAGTACACTAAGCATCATCATTACTGCACACAGGGGGGTGAAGCCTCAACTGTTTGGGTAGATGCAAGAGTTCCATCTCAGGGGTGTCATGTGGGGACATGGACTGACATGTCTGAGCCTGCCGATCTTTGTCCATAGAAGCAGAAATCCCCCTGGACCAAGGACAGCTCCCTGAGGGACACCACTCCTCCATCAGAATGTATGACTGGTGTTTTCCAAGTGTGCCATTTCATCACAACTCCCTCTTAAGTCAGGGTTTCTGGCTGGGTCTGACAGATGCATGAGTCATCCAACATAAACAAGCCCACCCTCGCCCCCCGACTGACACGTTCATTAAAAAATAAACAAATCAGGATGGTTGAAACAGAGACAAGTTTGACAAGTATTTTCCTTCATCTCGAGGCACCGAGGGAAAACAGCTGCTCTGGGAAGATAAATAGGAGCAAAGCCACTTTTTGACAATTCATACTTTTGAGGTAAACTGGAAAGAATATCAAATTTAACACTGTTGACAAATCCCAATCCTGCCCAAGTGGAGAAGCTAAAAGGGGGAAAGAGCTGAAGTGCTTATCCTGCTCCGAAACGCGTTGTCGTTTGAACCTCAAACAACTACTCCTGTGACTCCCGAGCTCATTTTGTTAAACATTTCCATATACATTACATTAAATTAGGAATCCTCCATACGCACTAAAGTTAATTAAGGAGTTCCACAAGGTTCCGTACTCGGTCCAAATTGTTTTATTCTATACATGCTGCCATTAGGTGTCATTATCAGAAATCATAATGTAAATTTCCAGTGTTATGCAGATGACACCCAGCTGTACTTATCCGCAAGGCCCGATGCTTACCACTTGATTAAACTCCAGGATTGTCTTACTATGGATGACCCAGAACCTTCTACTTCTTAACACAGAAAAAACTGAGGGCATAGTCTTCGGGCAGAAACACCTGAGTGCACCCCTGTTAAATCAGGCAATAACCCTAGATGGCAACAGCCTAGCCCCCTGCTCTAGTGTGAGGAACCTGGGAGTCATATTTGACCAGGACTTATCATTTGACCAATATATCAAACAGACATCTAGAACAGCCTTCTACCACCTGCGCAATGTTAAAAAAAATCAGAAATATCCTATCCCGGCAAAATTCAGAAAAACTAATCCATGCCTTTATAACTTCTCGGTTGGATTACTGTAACTCTTTAATGTCAGGATGTCCCAGTAGGTCCCTGAAAAGCCTCCATCTGGTCCAGAATGCTGCAGCTCGCGTACTGACTGGAACCAGAATAGGTCATATAACGTGTTGATGGTTAAAGTTGAAATAAGACTTATTAGTGCTAAATGAACAGGAGAGACTGGTGAATAGTTAGCATTTTGTCTTGTTTGTGCACATTACACATTGCAACATAATATATGTATGTATATATATATATATGTGTGTGTGTGTGTGTGTGTGTGTGTGTGTGTGTGTGTGTGTGTGTTATATAAAACCATTACAGTGCTGCATAAGAAGTCAGTTATCACAGTGACACGTACCTTGGCATTGTAGGATATATAATGCTTGGCCAGTGCTTCTGGGGTGTGCATCCATGATTTATCTGAAAGGAGACAAACAGCCAGCTCAGACTCAGTCTCAGTCAATAGTCAAACCCTATACCTTGACTCAATCGAGGAATGCCTCTCCTCCTTGCAGAATAAATACCAAGACACAACGCTTCGCATCGATGATCTTGATGAAGCCAAGGACAACAAAATCACCACGCTGGAGGCTACATGTGAGCAGCTATAGCAAGCTAACATCCAACTCGAGGCTCATGGTGAGCGAGTGTCGACTACACACTGTAAGTTTCCTCTCAGCGGATGGCCTTCAACAGCGTGAAGAAGAAGCTAACGGATGCGGAAGCTAAGTGCTCACTCAGGTTCCCAGCTAAGCTACAGGTTCAACACAACAGCACGGTTAAAGTGCAGTATTGCACAACTTCAAATTGTTTTTTTTTTGTTTTTTTTGACCTTATCGCTTTTGACCAATACATCAAACAGATACCTACCACCTGCAATATTAAGACAATCAGAAAAATCCTATCCCGATAAGACTCAGAAAAACGAATCCATGCCTTTACAACTTCTTGCCTGGATTACTGTAACTCTTTAATGTCAGGATGTCCCAGTAGCTCCCTGGTCCAGAATGCTGCAGCTCGCATATACTGACTGGAACCAGAAGACAAGATCATATAACTCCCGTCTTGACTTCCTTACTCTGACTCCTGGTAAAAAGTGGAATTTATTTTAAAATCCTACTCCTTACCTTACAAGGCCCTAAATAATCAAGCGCCGTCCTAAATTAGAGAACGTATCACTCCCTAGCGTCCAAATAGATCACTTCGCTCTCTAAATTTAGGCCTACTGGTTCCCAGAATAAATAAAAGTAGAACAGGTGGCAGAACCTTTAGTTACCAAGCTCCACTCCTGTGGAACCAGCTCCCATGCCCAGTTCGGGAGTCTGATTCTGTCTCTACCTTTAAGGTGAGACTAACAACTTACCTTTTTGACAGAGCCTCTAGTCAAAACTAGATCAGGCCAGACCTGAGTTGAGTAGTCGATACTAAACTGGTATACGCCAAGAAAGCTGGGGGGGATTTCACATCATGCACTTAGAATGACCACATAGACTGAGCACTCTTTCTTCATCGCTTTTCTCATTACTCTGTCCTCAATTTCTCATCTCTGCCACAAACCCTATGCCCCCTCCCACTACATTTAACCCAGAAAAGCACATGCACCACATGTTAAATGATCCTCTATTGTTTTTCCAGCTATGCTGCTGTTGGTGAACAGGACGAAGCCAAGGCGGTGACGAGGAGTCTCAAGCCATGACCGATCTGCCGGTGGGACCTGAAGGTGCGGTGAGTCGTGATGAACCCAGAGATCGAGATGGACTTAAACCAAGATGAACATTTACTCATTTACATTTATAATGTATGTATTGTTGTTGGACATTCTATGTAACATCTATTGCACGTCTGTCCGTCCTGGGAGTGGATCCCTCACCTGTGTCTCTCCCTAAGATTTCTACCTTTTCTTTTCTCTCCTGTTAAAAGTTTTTTTTTCCCCCAGTAGTTTTTCCTTACCCTTGCTGAGGATCTAAGGACAGAGGTTGTTACCCACCCTGTGCCCTGTGAGGCAAACTATGATTTGTAAATGCGGGCTACATACCGGTATATAAAATTTGATTTGATTTGATTCGATATTGTGGATCTCCTTTTTCGCACAGAGTCGTACATGGGGCTGTTGGTGGGGTTTTTCCTTTTCCTATGTAAACATGGTTGCTCCTTTCCCAGCAGCCTCTCTGATAATTCGAGGAATATACTGCTTAGTTTTGTAGCAGGTTTTTCTCTTTTTGGGGTCGGGGATATGTCTTTTTCTGTCCTATTTGTGTTGTGTTTTCTTTTCGACAGATCCCAGAAAATGATTTGTTACATGTAATCATTCCTCTTTGAATGCACAGTGAAAATGTATCTTTAAGGTCGGGAACATACCCCATCACTTTTAGATCTTGGAACTGTAGAGGCATGGGAAGGGCCCTTAAGAGGGGAAAGGTACTTTCACACCTGAAATCTTTATCATCTGCTTTTTACAGTGAGACGTTTGAGAGCAGGGTGGGTGTTGCAGGTTTATCAATCGTGTTTTTTATCCTTGGCGAGAGGAGTCGCGATCCTCATTCGTAAAATCCCATTCATATTCACAGCCCAATTGACTGACCGAAGGGAAAGGTATGTCCTTGTTACTGGCACACTCAACTCGATCCCATTAGCCCTTTTGATTTATGCCCCCAATTTTGACTGCCCGGAGTTCTTTCAGAAAGTATTTGACCTGGCCACCGAATACAATAATCATCATATCATTATCAGAGGTGACTTTAATATGTATTTTGATCCCTTGCTTGACAGGTCCTCTTCCAAAATTGCCCTAATATTGAAATCAGTCCCAGCCCTGAACGGTTTAACTAAATCCTTAGACCGGATGGATATTTGGAGACACCAGAACCCTTCAGAAAGGCAGTATTTATTCTTCTCTCCAGTGCACAAGTCCTTCTCTAGAATTGATTACTTGCTGATGGAATCTCGACTAACTCCTAAAGTGCTGAGCTCTACATATAGCATGCTGATCTCCAATCATGCACCTCTCTCATCCCCCTCAATACGGTTGGATATTTAACCCCTCCTTATACATCAAATTCACTTATATACTCAAATTTCTTGTGATAAAGGTAAGTCAGCTGAGGGAACACTGGGTCTGGGCCTGCCCCAGGATTTTACCTTTTTGGACCAATATTTTTTCAACTTTAAAGCTCACTCTATAATATACAATTCGTTCTTTGGGTGCTCCTCCATCTCCTTGAAACTCCCCTCTGCCTTACAATATGCTCTCAGATTTGGTAGAGTGGTTGCTCAATGCGTTACCTTAAAGGAATGGTGATCCGCTTCCTTCCCCTGTTTTTAGTATCGGCTGAATGATATGGTTTCATGTTTACATTAAGAGGAAATTCGTTACATTAATTTGAATAACAAATCCGATTCGAAGTGTGGGGCCTTTTTGTCGAATATATACATAACACAAATGCCCAAGCTAATGATTGACACGCTACTTCTTTGGCCTCTATCGAGCTGTATGGACTGTGAACTTCCACTGGTGCTGCCAGCTTTATCCCTGTCCCGTGTTGCAGGGGCTGTTCTGCACCCAACCTTCTTATGACGAAGTGTGCTTGGAAGAGGGACACATCTTTGTGCCTTATTTTGACGTATGTATGTATGATGTTTGTTTGTTTTTTTCTCATATTTGTATTTTGTTATTTATTATTTACTCATCTCTGTTGTTGTACTCGTCTTTTTTGGTTGCATTTTACTTTGGTCCGTTTGTTCATGTCTTAATGAAAAGATTAAAAAAAATAAATATATTAAAAAAGCAACATCCATGGAACAGTAAGAGGTAAGGGACTGTGTTCAAGGACAAACCAATGGCGGCCATTAACAAAGAGCTGATTACCACCCTGATCATCATGGAGGATAAGCATTTACAGAGGCCACTGGCCCAATGAGGTTGTGCTCTATTGGAATAGAAGTCAATTTTAGTGATTACACTTTGCATTTGATTTAGGTAGATGCATGCATACAGTATAACCATGTTCTACACGGATTAAAAAAAGGGACACATATTTGTATAACTCAGTGTATGATGTCAAGATAAGTGAAATAAAAACTGTGAACATGCTTACTCTCTTTTCTCTTTTTTTACTTCTCTTTTATTCATACTTACCATATTCTGATTGACACAAACGTTTTGTGATGCTGTATGTTGCTGAAATCATAATTAAACAAAGATGCATGTGACATTTTACGGTCAGAATACTGACTATACTTGACTATTCCTCAGTCTGAACATGACCTCATTTGGCTTAAGGTCAATATGACTAGCATTGGTATATTGCTATGCAGACACTGGGTTTCACTGTCTAACATATACTCAGCAACAATCACCCAAACATTGTTGGTCTGTATATTGAGTATCTGTGTGTGATATGTAAATAACGCACTTTATTTTCCTAACACTAAAAACGCTCTGTATTGCCAAAGCTTAAAAGGTGAAGGTGATCAAAAATAGCTTTCAGGTACTATCCATTGAAAACTGAATGGTGCAGTAAGACTTTTGAAGCTAAAAGTGGCAGAGCTTGGTATTGCAACTTCTGTGAGAATCCCTTGGTGCCATGCTGCATGTCCAAATCAACCTTTTCCCATAAGCTCACTTTAAGAACCACCTATAAATAATTGAATTGGCATTTTCTAGGTCCATAATAATGACCCACTTTCATTGGGCCGTCTGCCTCATGTTCACACAATTGGGATTGAACACAGTATTCTTGGGAAAGAACTCTGCCCCACCACTAACACAATATCAGTTTTGATGATGAATCCATTTCCTGTACCATCACACACATTCAGAAGCTACTGTCTCATTACAAATATTTCTCATTGAGCCATTGTATAATGCACATTTTTACATTTACCTGTCAAGAGTAAAAATGACCTTTACTCTTACTTTGGGTTTGATTTGGCACTAAGGATGAAGTAGTACAATCTGGTAGGGGCAAAGAGAAAATTGTAAACCTCTGCTACAGGCCACCAGTCCACTTATGAAACTACATTTAGGCAATGATATTATTTTTTTTCATCCTACAACATGTACTTAGCAATATATCTCCCCCTTATCATGCCCTATTTATCTATTTGTTAATTCTTTTTTGAGAGAGAAAAAGTCATCCAACCTGATCTGATTGCAGAAAAGGTATTATTCATTTTAATGTACACAAGACCGAGACTGTCACCATTTCATCCGTATTACTGGTGCAGCCAGGTTCAACAAAGTAATTGTTAATGCATGACTTTTCGTTGTCTTATTACAAGGCCGTTGTTCTAATGGTTAATCTCTTGTTGAAACATTTGTCTTTTAGTACCAGTATAATTTCTTTCACTCTCTCACACGGGCATACAATTAATAACCAACTTGCCCTGCAGATGCTCTTTGTTCAGATACCATTGGAGGTCACTGCCGACACAATACAAAGTTTTCCATCGTACCATTTTCCACAATTCTCCATCAAATGCTGATTAAAGATAATTCCCATTAATCACGCCCAGCCTCCACCGTTAGTTTTTGTCCTTGGTTCCATGCTTGTCCATGTCGGGGTTCCCCCATCGGTTCACTCATTTGTTTTTTTGCCTTTTTTTTATTTTCGAGGCAAATCCTGGGTGGGGATAAGCGTTCAGGTTCCTAGCCATCTGGTTCACTGAGTTTCAGCTTTTTAAGATGCCTTGAACCCGGCACGCCTCAGAAGATACTTAGGGTTGAGTAAAGGTTAGGCAGGTACCAGGGGGCTTGCTTTTGATTGTCAATACACTCAAGGGCTTGCTTTACTTGTGGGGGGGGGGGGGGGGGGTTAGTGTCCTGTGGGGGGGGGGGGGGTGTTAGTGTCCTGTCCTTTAACTTATGCAGTCTGTTGTTTTGTCAGGTTGTGGTTTGTATAACTCGACTTTGTATAGGCTAGTTTTCCCTGAGATTGTTGCCTTTGGTTTTGATTACCAGCACATGCCCTTTGATTAGTGATGTCCATTTAAGTAATGTTGATTACAAACAGGGGCCACTTGATACATGGTATTTGTCAGGACGGGACAAAGAATCCAGGTGCAGAGGCAGCATAAGATGCAGCAAACAGTCTTTAATTCAGGGGCGCAGGCAAAGGCATAATCCACAGACGGGCAGAGTTCGATAACGGTAGACAGGATAAGGCAAAGTCCATATTAAAAGACAAAAAGAGTCCAGTAACGGTAAAGGCAAAATACGATGATCAAACGGATCTAAAATGAACGACACGGACAGTACGAGCGGTACGTCGAGGTGACGAGACAAAGACAAGTGAGGATTTAAATACAAGAAACAATCAAGGGGAATGGAATCAGGTGAGAGCGCAGACACGGGTGAAACAGATTGGGGATAATGAAGGAGATGACACGGGAGGCAGTAAACATCACCGACACACGGAGGGACAAGGACTACATTAGCAGCTTGATGGGTTACCTCTAGGCCTACATATTTGTGACTATGGCCTTGGTGGTCATTAGAGAGAGCATTTGTGATGTGGCTGCTTTTGTGTGGGACACTTAGTAGTGCTGTGTGCACTGTGTATACTGGTTAGTGTAAGGTTTCTGGTGCAGTTAGCCTGTTGTGTAAATGTATGGAAGTTTATTCAGTACGGCAACACTTGATAACTTCATTAGTTCACCTACAGCGGAGCTGCGTGAGCATTTGACGAAAGATCAGTTCCTAAAAATCGCCGACTACTATGATTTCGAGATTGCTAACAGTGAGAAACGTCTGAAATAGAGCATTAGAGAGCCTCTTGAGGCTATGTTGACTGAGAGAGGTGTGCTAAAGCCTGTGCCTCCATCAGCTTCTCAAGAAAGTTTCTCAGAACTTCAAATAGATGTTGCTCTTGAGTTGAGGCTTGGGGAAATGGCCTCACAAGAACTGCAACTCCAAGATAAGCAAGAGGAGCGGCTACTCAGAGAAAAGCGAATGCACTTCGAGCATGACCGTTTCCTCAAAGAACTGGCACTTAAATGTGCTACCTTGTTGCGTACCTCTAATGTTGAGTTGCCTGCATTTGATGTAGCTAGAAACATTCGATTGGTTCCTCCTTTTGTAGAGAACGATGTTGATAAGTATTTCCCTCATTTCGAGCGTGTGGCTACGCTTTCAAAATAGCCTGAGCATACATGGACGTTGCTTTTACAGAGTGTGTCGGTGGGTAAAGCGACCCTTTTCGGTAGATGGTGCAAGTCTCAGAGGGCCGAAACAAAAGAGGATCTCACACAATTGATCCTGTTGCAGGAATTTAAAAACAGTCTGCCTGATATCATTTGTACCTATATAAATGAGCAAAAAGTGTCTACCCTCGATAAAGCTGCTGCTCTAGCAGAAGATTTCATCTTGACCCATAAGATCGACTTTGACCAAAGACAGGGCGAACAAAAGGGAAGAGCTCTGTTCCACAGACTTTGCATTTCAAAGCCCGTGTACAGCTCCTTTGCCAGTAATCCAGCTGTTCGGGGCACTTCTCTAGAGAGGGCCTGCTTCTATCTCATGGCTGATTGTCCTGTCTTTTGTAAGAAACAAAAGTACAGTAAGCCTGAAAGCACTGTTGGCTAGTGCCCCTGTTCTTGCTGCCCCTGACTTTAGCAGGTTTTTCAAACTAGCAGTTGATGCAAGTGATGCTAGTGTTCTCGCAGATGGCCTTTCAAGGTCGTGAGTATGACATTTTGGGCTATTATATGTGCTGACTATGTGCTAACTGTGAGGTTGCTTTAGGTTAGTTGCTTCAGTAGCAAACTAGCAATAGCTAGCATTAGCTTACCCCAAGGGGCAACCTCTGGTGCAGATGGAGGAAGCACAATAGGAAGTGAAAAAACTTGCAGTTCATAGCGTAACCACTGAGGGCTCCAAAACGGAGCAAATCCCCATAGATTCCCACGTTTAAAAGTTCAGAGGTGAATGAAACATGTTTAGGTCTCAATCAGTCACATGTGTTACAGTGACAACTGTGCGGGGGGTGAATTTTTCTATAACTTGCATATTTTTTATTATACCGACGTTTGAAATGAATCATAATTAAGGGCGTGGTCTCTTGACTGACACCCGAGCCAACCTGGCATGTACCGCGGATGAGGTGACCGCACGACTAGCTGTCCCACAGTTCCGTGTGTGTTCTGCCTCTTTGCCCGTTTTTGAATGAACTAGAAACTAAGAGACTTTTTTACCGAAAAAAAAAACACTCTGCGAAAATCGATGGGTGGTGGCATGGCGGAATGGAAGCTTCTCCTCTACTTAACTTGTCCACTTCCTGAGTGTTTCTAACAGCTGTGCAATGAGATTATCCCCCGCTTGTGCCTCGCAACAATCCCCTCCTCCAAAGAGCAATCAATTTCCAGGCGGAACTCCTCAGTGACAGTTGATAGAGGAATGATGTATTTCCCACTCTTGAGAAGCTACACAGCGACGGAGGATCAGAAACTCTACGTACATTCCAGGGCAGAGGAAAGTGGCAAGGGCTGGTACGGGGGGGGAGGGGGGGGGGTTTGGTTGCCTTCTTAACAAACTCCTTTGCTGTATGAAAATGCAACTACATGAACACAAATGATGAAGAGTCCTTTATTATCCAGGTTGTCAAAAACTGAGATTGAGCAGTGGGGCTCGGGGGATCTGTCTGAAGGTCACTATGAGGTGGGGTTGTCACACACACACACACACACACTGGCTGGATGATTGAAGAAAGAAATCAAGCAGTGATAGCCTGAAAAACAGTGACAATGTATCACTGTCGGGCTGTTGTGTACTTTCTCTAGAGACAGCAGTCACATCATTTTCTCCTCTACAAGCTCCGCCCCTCCCCCCACCTCACAACCAGTTTGTGAAAGCGTAAAGGTCACAAGTCCTTCATGCATGTTTCACTCCAGTAACCGCTGCTATTAGCAACAGCTGTCGCCGTGTCTCTGCCGTCACATCACAGAGGCTGAAAACTGATTTTTTTTGGATGTTAGCCATCACCTAGTGATGATAATGATGACCATACTTAAATTACTGTAATAATAATACTCCTTTTTTCATTTAAAGGTGCAGTGTGTAAGATATGGTGACATCTAGAGGTGAAGTTGCATGTTGTATCCATCACCACACCCTCACCCTTCTGAGCATGCAGGAGAACCTATGGTAGACTTCAGTTGTCATTAAAACTCTCAGTATGTCCAATCTGGGCTCAAGTAAAAACATGGCGGTGCCCGTAGAGAGGACCCACCCCTCATGTACTGAACAAACGTTGTTATATCAATAACAAAATGTTCAGAAATACAGATAAACACTCATTTCAAAAGCAAATAGGACTGGAAACGAATTGGGGTTTCCTGAAGTGGGACCTTTATTTTGAAGGCTAAGAAAGCAAGATGAGGAGGAGCTGTGAGGAGATGTGCTTCGTCACATGTAAACTTCAAGCGTGACAGAATCACACACACACAAAGGAAACTGATGCATTTCAAAATAAAAGCATATTTTGGCTAAAATTGTCTAGCTTCATGTACAAAATAATGCAGCCATGAAATACCCAGGTCTGGGTTAACACTGTTTACTCTTATTTTCAGTGGCACAGCTCCATGTCTTAATATTTGTGGGTATCAATATGATCATATAAGAATATATAAACTCTCTACAGTGATTGGCAGAATTGGTTGGTATGTTTCTTTATCTAACATCCAATCCGATCGATTGAAATGTTCTATAACCTTTGATTCAATTCAATAATGCAATTCAATAATGCAAATGCTGCTATACTAATGTGCCATTACACTGCTCCAGCAGTGGTTATTAAATTCTGCACTAGTCCATTTTTAAAGTCACCACTAAAATATTGTAGTCCCATAACTTAAATAAAAAAGTGACACTGTCTTCAACAGTCAATACAAGCAGAACACTTTAGCTGGAAATTAATTTAGCCACTGGTAATGTCCTCAGGATGTTCATATTTAAAACAATTGTAGTATAGACTTATAAATGCAACAAATTGGCCTCTTAAATAACAGCGTTGCAATAAACATGCTTACAAGCTCCTAGCGTAAGGTGATACGAGGGTATAGTATTACAGATTATCATAAGGTCACTGTGAAGTTGACCTTTGGCTTTAAAGGTGCAGTGTGTAAGATCTTGGTTATTTTTGTCACTTCTAAAAATATTTCAAAAAAATTTCATACTGACAGTTTCATGAATTGATAATCACCTAACTTAAATAAATATATTTTTCCATTGCCCTTAAATAAGCCCATTAATGCATATTTACATGAGGAGCGGGTCCCCTCTATGGAGGCCGCCAAGTTGTTACAGTAGCCCAGAGCGGACATACTAAACATCTTCACCACTAGGTGTCACCAAATCTTACACATGTACCTTTAAAATGATTGCAGCTGCAAAATGCAAAGAACTGGCTTTTTCAACAACAGGGTTGAAAGAAACATGTTTCCGGCCCTGTTCCTAAGCTACAGTGTTGAAAAGGTATATTGCAGAATACCATGGGGTCACTGTGAAGATGACCTTTGGCTATAATGTTCAGATAATGAAGAGTTAATCACATGCGACATATAAGAGTAAAACTTCATCATCATTGCCATATGATTCTTGGCACATGATTCAAAACATGTTTAGCACATTTCTAAAAAAATATCTTTTACTATATTATATACATAATTTCACTTCCTGAAAAGATTAGACCGTTTTTGAAAAGTCCAGTGCACCGTGGTCAATTGCCCATTTGCCTGTCATTGGTTCTATTAGACCTTTTATCACAAACAACACATTCTTATCTACAAGCTTGCAGC
>JAFBJT010109075.1:10449-26826 GCA_016785325.1 Chascanopsetta lugubris
CACACACACACACACACACACACACACACACACACACACACACACACACACACACAAACCCACACACACGCCCCAACGTATCGACTACTCTGTAACTCAAGCTATTACAAGTCCAATCTTTATTTAATATTGGATCTTTCTATCTAAGTAGATTGGTCTACTCACTGTACACATAGATGATTAATGTTATATATTAAAACATTAAAAGCCTTTAAACTTGAGACATTTACAAGATTAATACCGGCTCCTTTTTCATACTTTCTGTTTGTCTTGTGTCGGCCTTGTTCCAGGAAGAGCAGCTATAGCGACCGCAGTGCCTCGGTAAATGGGGGAATGGGAATCTACCATTAGTCAGAGCCACATGATTATGATATACAGCTCTAATATCCCCGCGACATCATCACCTACACCTGAGACTGGTGCTTCACCGCTGATTTGAATGTGGCAAACATCACAGAACGCAGGAGGGAGCTGTGTGCATCAGCTGTGATTAAAACCCATAATGACATATACCATCAAGACAACTTGGGGATTTGAGTGTAGGAGGGAGGGCAGAGTCCCTCGGGGGTGGGAGGCGGCTCCAAGCAGCAAGCGTACACACATACATTAGATTTCCCTAACCCCCACTCCCCCCCCCCTCCTCCTCTGGGGCATACAGCAACCAAATGGACACATTAATAACACTCTCCCATGTCTGAGGGAGCTAATGCCGACTTAAGTGCCGATTACGGTCGGGTGGAGGAGCTGGGCGTGGACTGGTGTTAGTTTCACTCTGCTCTCTGGGTGATATCGAACAAGCACAGATCCAGCGTTTTCGAAAGAAGAATCTGCTAATTGGCCGAACCCTTCCGAAAACCCACACTTCCTGTTTGTCTACTTATATAATGAGGAGCAGGAGGAGCAGAAGGAACGCATGTTTAGTTGCTGGTTTCACAATTATAAATATCATTTCAAACTGTGCAAAAATAATAACAAACATTTAAAGGTGCAGTGGGTAAGATTTGGTGACTTCTAGAGGTGAAGTTACATGCTGTATCCATCATGCAGGGATAGACTTCAGTTGTCATTAAAACTCTTACTTTTATTACTGTAAAAACATGACGGGACTCCTCATGTAAATATACATTAATGTGCTCATTTAAGGCTAATGGGGAAAAATGAATCATTTAGGTGATTATGAAGTCATGAAAATGCCAGTATGTAATAGTTTTGTACAATCTTTAGAAGTGACAAAAAATAACTGAAATCTTACAAACTGCACCTTTAAATAAGAGGGTATGCATGAAATGCTTGTGTTTTTGGCCACTTAAAAGATGCAGCGTTTCGGTCATTTTTGTCACCTGTCATAAAAATATTCCAAAACAATTACATACGGACCTTTTCATGAATTCATAATCACCTGAATGTTTTACTTTTTTCCATGACCCTTAAATGAGCCCACTAATGTTTATTTACATGAGGAGCGGGTCCTCTCTATGGAGGCCACCATGTTTTTACAGTAGCCCAGAGTGAACGTACTAAACATATTTTGAGTTTTAATGACAACTGAAGTCTACCATCAGTTCTCCTGCATGTTCAGAAGGGTGAGGGTGAGGTGATAAATAACATGCAACTCCACCAACTGATACACACTGCAGGTTTAAATTAGCCAATTCATGTATATTCATTTTCATTGTCTGTCCCACAGCCAAAAACCTCACACTTCCTGTTTGTCAACTTCTAGAGTAAGGACAAGAATTCGACAACAATTGTCTTAAAGCACGTTTAGTTGCATCATAAATATCATTTCAAACTGTACAAACTGTCCATATGTAAGTCCATATTGCAAGTTGTCCTTTAAAAGTTTCCTCCTGCAGGTGAAAGAAAGTGCTGACATTTTCCGCCCTCGGCATGACTCGGCGTTTTGAGCCCCAAGTCAAAGTGGTGGAGTAAACGTTTTTTTGATATAATCTGCAGGGATTATTCAAATCAGTTCCAGGTCATGTTTGGATTTGAATTTATTGCCAATCCTCCACTGAGGCGAAACCTCCAGGGTTTCAGACCACGCTCAGTCCCAGCCTGCCGTCGCGCCGCCCTCTCCCTCACAGAATGTCGTGTGTGACCAGGTTGAGCTCCTCCTCGGACACGGTCAGGCTCCCCAGATACCAGAATATCCACGGGATGAGGCTGAGGAAGATGAGCAATGGCCCCGAGAAGACGAAGAAGTCCCAGAAGCTCAGCGGTGCGATGATGCCCACAAAAAAGAGGAGGAGGCCCACCACATCCAGGATGACGGCCAGGGAGAGGAACAAGTGGGTGCACTTGTTGTCCATCGTCATGGTTACAGAGAGAGAGAGAGAGAGAGAGATGTGGACGCGTGGAGACCGCTTCAAATGTCTGATCGGAGTGAGAGTCTGAGGGGAAGTCATTCCCTTTCCACACCTTTTGCATTTCTATCATAGCTCATCTGGCACGACTGGTCTCCCCGCTGCACAACAATGGTGCTGAAGTGTTCATTAGCAACCGCAGTCCATCTTCATTCCAGCACAGGCCGGGCTTGTTTGACACCTTTCATGTCTTTGATGTGACATACACGTTTCATAACCAGCCGCCATTATTGAGCTTGTGTTTACTCAGCGATGATGCCACTCGTTCCTCCCTAAAAAACAACTGAAAACAGTGTTTTAAATGTATATTAAAGGTACAGTGTGTAACATTTGGTGACATCTAGTGGTGAAGTTGCGTGTTCAGCTTCACCCTTCTGAGCATGAAGGAGAACCTTTGGTAGTTTATCATTAAAACACAAAAGATGTTTAGTATGTCCATTTTTTACTACTGTAAAAACATTGAGAGGACTCGCTCCTCATGTAAATATACAATAACGGGCTCGTTTAAGGGTCATGGGAGGAAAAAATCAAATGTTTAAGTGATTATAAATACATGAAAATGTCAGTATGTAATGTTTTGTAATATTTTTAAAAGTGACAGAAATGACCGAAATCTTACACACTGCACCTTTAAAGTAGTCATTGAGGCTAAAACATTTGGGGTAACAGATGTATCAGCTTTTAAAGGTGCAGTGTGTACGATCTCGCTTGGAGATGATTTCCATTTCTATCGGCAGTTATGCGGAACAAAACAATTCAACCTTGTTGCTGAATGTATCCTTTATATTACAGGTGCAGTGTTTAAGATTCATCAATTCATAATCACCTAACTGTTTTTATGTGAACCCATTACCCTTAAATGAGCCCATTAATGTATATTTACATGAGGAATGGGTCGTCTCTATGGGGGCCGCCATGTTTTTACAGCAGTATAGTGACAACTAGAGTCCACCATAGGTTCTCCTGCATGCTCAGAAGGGAGAGGGTGAAGTGGTGGATTCAACTTCACCACTAGATTTCACCAAATCTTACACACTGCACCTTTACCATATGGAGCAGGTCCACTACGCAGAGGTCTAAACATTTCAAACTCGGCACATGTTGACCTTTAATACTTATTTGGAAACCTTCACCACTTGATGTCTCTACATTCCACACACTGCACCTTTAACCAGCCTCCTGCGTCAAAGCCTTGGACGTATAGAACTCAAAATCCCCGGGTGCAGGCACCATTTAAGCAATGCTGCCTTCAGTCGAGGTGTCTGAGTGACACAAAGAGGAAACAAGGCGTAATGGAAACTTCCCTTGTTTGACCAGTCATGCTACAGCGGGTGTGACTGTGCTGTGTGTGTGTGTGTGTGTGTGTGTGTGTGTGTGTGTGTGAGTGTGTGTACACCTGTGCAGCCACAGGCACAACACCACAGGTGTATTACTACTGTTCCCATGTCCTGTGCTGTGTGTTATGATGACTCGGGCCATGTGAGGCTGTTCTTCCAAATCCACACGTGTCAAACTCGTGGCATTTGACTCACATGATCATGTTATGTGGCCCGCAAGAGCTTAAAGCAGTGGTTCTCAACTGGTCTGGGTTCGGGACCCACCATCACCCCTTAAAGATGAGTCGTGACCCAAATTGAGGAAAATTTGGTGTTGTACTTTGCATTTGACCATGGTCCATTAGCATATGTAAAGAAACGTCAGCATTATTTGCTCTACAGACAATTATCGCCACCTATTGTTAAGGGGTGTAAATAGACCCAATACATGAAAAATTCCCTTCAAAATAAAAGCACAGCATATTTATACTTTCTCTCTCAGTCAAAGGCCCGTAAGCATCTGAAAATGGTGCCAGGTGAGAGTCCCTGATTTAAAGGAACTCTTCGTCTAACACTGCCACCTTCTGTTGAGGAGAGTGAACAGACGGCACTCCAATGCATAAAACATCCTCTTCAAAATAAAAGCGCATTATAAAAGAGTATTTTTTCATTTCATCTTCAACCACCTATCCAGTGACGGGATATTTCTACCTATACACATGGGGCCATTGGGGATGTCTGTGTCAGGGCCAGTGGCACTGCAGCAGGGTCTGAGTGGGATTTGAACCAGTGGCCGTTGCTTCCAAAGGCAGCTGCTTAAACCACTGATCCACTCCCACCAAGCAGAGGTTATTTATTTACTTATCTTTAACTTTACAACCCACTTTTGAGTCGCCACCATTTGAGAATCACTGGTCTGAAGCATATATTGCCCAGGAAGTCAAGTTAATTACACATGCCACTGTCTATGTGTAGCAATATATTCAGTGTGTTTACATTTTCACATGTATGTAAATGCATATACAATATTTGTAACCCGAATAAATATGAAATCAAGTATGGAGACGGTTATTTTACAATAAGTTAAGTCGTAATTACATGTAATCAAGACCGCCCCCTTGAGAGCAACCATAATGCTGATGCGGCTCTCGGTGAAAATGAGGTCATTTGCATAAGGTGCGGCACCACTGGGCCTCTGTATCAGCACATTGGAAACACACACTCACACACCATATGTTATATACATGTTCCCATGCGTGTCACACGATATCCTCCAGGTTTGTTTAAACAACACCGCTGAAGACAAAACCAGTCCGACCAGTATGTGGCCTGTCTCTGCCTCACTGTAAATGGCAGCAGCTACATAACTTGAATATAGTCTGTTGTTGTGTGCGTTTATCTCAGTGACAAAGAAGATGAAATAGATAAAGCAGACATAATGTAGGATGGGGGATAATTGTACAGTGCAGTTACTAATATTATATCATATTCTAGTTCCTTAAAAAAGAAAACAAATCTGAATGTTTACGTTTTTTTTTTTTAATGAGCCATTTTAACCTATTAAAGTTGCAGTGTGTACGATTTTGGTCATCATTGCCACTTTTGAAAATATTATAAAACAATTACATTCTGCCATTTTCATGAATTCATAAACACCTAGATGTCGAAGTTTTTCCATTACCCTAAAATGAGCATCCAAACTAAAAACATGGTAGCCTCCATAAAGAGGACCCCCTCCTCAAGTAAATATACATTATTGGGCTTATTTAAAGGTAATGGGGGAACAATTTAAACATTTAGGGGATTACAAATTCATGAACATGTCAGTATGTAATTGTTTTGTAATATTTTGTGTTTTTAAGTGACAAAAATGACCAGAATCTTACACACTGCACCGTTGAGTCGTCACAGGGATAAAAATAAGCTGTTTCATTCACTTTCTGTGCTTTTAAAGGTGCAGTGTGTAAAAGTTCGGTCACTTCTATCTGTAAAAATAGGATTGCAATACAATCATAGACCAACATTTTACAAATATATAATCACATCAATGTATGACTTTCCTTTACATTACCCTAAAATGAGCCCTTTAATGCAGTATATTTTTCCATCAGAAGCGGGTGCTCCCTATGGGGGCCGCCATTTTTATTACAGTAGCCCAGAGTGGACGTACTAAACATCTTTAGAGTATCTGGTTCTCCTGCATGCAGAAGGGTGAGGTGATGGACAAAACATGGAACTTCACCAATAGATGTCCCCAAATCTTACACACTGCACCTTTAGTGTACTTATAACTAATGACTAGGGACCTTAAATCATGTAAAACGTTGATGGCTTCTGGTTCATTCAGTTTCAAAAGTGCTTAGGTGCTGAAGATGCAGCATGTCAAATGTATGTACAAAATAATTACATACGGGCAGTTTCATAATTCCCTCAAAGTATTATTCTTTCCCATTGTCTTTGAATCAGCCCATTAAAGGTGCAGGGTTTTTACAGTTTTTTTTCCATATTGAAGTGGACGCACTACACATCTTTTAAAATATAATTTAAATGACAACTGAAGTAGGCTCTGGATGTCACCAAATGTATATTTACACAAGGAGCAGGCCCTCTCAACGGGGGGCTGCCATGTTGGGAAGGGTGAGGGGCAGCAACTTATATACTATACGTTATATATACAACTATATATATATATATTTCAATAAACATTGAGGAATAAATATCGTGTATGGCCCAGCTACTTCTCATATTCTCTGCTCCTTTCCTTCACCTCCATTGTCTCCCTGCCCTCCTTCCTTCTCCTCCTCCTTCTCGTCTTCCTCCACTTTCTTCTCGTCACCAGGGGAGTCCAGGGCGTCATCGTAGCCCTGGTTGTTGTACGCCGAGTTCTTCCCCCACGTCACCCGGCTGGCCTTGTGCGGGGTGGGGCTCTGGCCCCCGTCCTCTGCGCTCTCCGCGCGCCCCTGCTGGAGCCGCCCGGGCTTCTGGCTCATCTTCCTGGAGATCTTGCGGGCCAGCCGTTCCACCACGCTGTTGCGGTCCTCCCAGCCGCGGTAGTCTTCCGGCACCTGGATGTTGCCCACGTACCACATGAGCCAGAAGACCAGGCTGACGAAGATGATGACGGCGCCGGTGTAGATCAAGAAGTCGCCGTAGAAGAGGCCGCGGAGGCGCACGTTGGCGAAGATGCCCACGAAGAGCAGCGTCAGGCCGATGACGTCCGCGGCCACGGCGAGGAAGAGCAGGGAAGCCCAGTGGCCCAAGCACTGTTCCGGGGTCATGGCGCCGAGACGAGCCGTGCGTCCTGACAAGCGCGTAACGGGAGGATGCTTCATCCTGGAGCAGCACCTGCTGCACCTAGAGGGAGGAACGCCCCCACCTGTAAGCCAGGGTAAACAACCGGCTTCACTGTGTACACACACACACACCTCCACACACACACACACACCTCCACACACACACACACACACACACGCACACACACACACACACACACACACACACACACACACACACACACACACACAGATTAGATCAGTACCCTGATCCAGACCATAATAACCCTATAACCCTTCCTGGTTCCCTCTCCTTGCAAATGAGCATTTGACAGTCAAACCCATTTTCACCTGCAGGAGGGGAGAGACCATGACTCAGCATCACGCTCTCTCCTCAGGTGCTTCCTCTTTGTTTACGGTACACACACACACACACACACACACACACTCTCTCTCTCTCTCTCTCTCTCTCTCTCTCTCTCTCTCTCTCTCTCATATTAAAAGTAGGCTAAAAGGTGCTGTGTGTAAGATTTCTGAAAATTGTTGCCACTTCAAAAAAGATCACAAAACAATTACATACTGACATTTTCATAAATGCATTATTACCCAACTGTATTATTTTTATTTCCATTACCCTTAAATGAGCCCATTAATGTACATTTAGCCCTCATGTAAATATACATTAAAGGGCTGATTTTAGGGTCATGTAAAAAGCAAGTCATGCAGTTGGGTGATTAAATATTTGTAAAAATGTCCACTGTCCACTTGCCCAGGGTGGCCACTTGAGGCTGTCTCCAAAAGCAAGTCAATCCCCATAGACTCCCATGTTAAAATGATCAACTTCAGAGGTGAATGAAACATGTTCAGAGTCTAGTACAAACTTCGGTTTTGGTCTCAATCAGTCACATGTGTTACCGTGGCAACTGTACGAGAGGAGAATATTTCTTTGGCTTTTTTTTAGGGGGGATAATAATCAAACACAAGCACCAATCGACCAACGAGCAACAGCAAAAGTACACAATCCCAGACTCAGAGGCCGAGAACTAAATTTCCCAGCTGTACTTGAAAACAGGGGACACAATATAATGAGAGACAGCAAAGAATGTGTTGAACCTTTCCACAAAAGAGCTCTCACTTCCAGTTTCACTTGGACTGTCGTCTCAGGATGCCGTCGGCGGTCCTTTTAAAATGTCACAGGTGTAATGGAGGGGCAACGGCCGGTGCAGACGGATGTGGCACAATAGCAATAGAAGTGAAAAAACGTAAAACCACCAACTTCAGAGGTGAACATGTTTAAAGCCTGGTACAAACAGACTCAATCAGTCGTGTTTACGTGACAACTGGTGAATTTTTTTCGAACTCGCTTATTTTTATTCTAGTGACGTTTGAAATTGCGCATATTTGGAGGCGTGGTCTCTTGACTGACAGCCGAGCCGACTGGTTACGTGGCGTGGATGAGGTGACGGCACCACGAGCCGACCCACAGCTCCGTGTGTGTTCTTTCCTGTTTTCGAATGAAACGAGAACCGGGAGGAGTTAGGATTTGGTGAGATGGCGACGAGGGACTTGCTCACGATTGAACACAAAGCCACTCCGCTGAATCCAACAGGTGATGTCACAGACGCTACGTCCATCTTTTTACGCCGTCTATGGGTGTAATCCATCAGTTCTGCCGTATTATAATGCCTGATTGAAAATGTGAGGTGTGTGTATTTTTCCATTTTCATGAATTGACCATTTTATTTACAAAAGAAAGAAAGGCCATGTGAATATATATTTTTATATATATTTATCTATTTATCTTATTTTTTCAAACTCAAGCTTGACTTCACGGTAATTTTTGTCACTTCTACAAACATTACAAAGCAATTACACACTAACATTTTCATGAATATATAATCATATAACGTATATATATGGTTTGTTTGTTTATTCTTATTTCAATTTTTTGGTTTTATTTTTTCATTATAACTAATGAACAGGAACAAAATAGAAAGAGTGAAAAAGGCCCTTATCTCACAATGTTAGAAAAAGGTGAAAATAAGCAAAAAATGCTTTGCTATAAAAACACAAAGGCTGAACCCAAAACAAACAGTCTCAACTTTAAATCATGATTTAATAATGTGATTGTCTGATGGTTCACAACTGTGATCCACACCTTTCTCATACAGACGTGAAGCTACGTCATAATGTAAATATTGATTATGGAGTTAAACTCCTCCAGCATTGGCTGGAGTCTAAGCATTTCCAGTGGCTGACACTGATAAATATTTAATGTCCATTGCAGTGCAGAGGGAGGTTCTGAAGTCAGACAACAAAAGCGAACCTTCATGTCAAAGCAGTCAAATTCACCTCACACTTTTACATACTGTACAATTCAAATTCAAATTTAAACGTGGCCTCTCCCTCTGATTCTGCCGCAATAATCTGAGAGTGAGATGCAGGAAACTGGGAATCGACAATCTCACAATCTTTAATGATTAATGAATTGGTATATTCACGCAGTAGCGCGCAGCATTAGGAACTCCCCCATGTCCACTTTTCCCTCCATCAATATTAACTTTGCTCTCCACTATCCCCACGTGTGAATAATTGCACTGCACAATGTTGTAGTGACACACTTTTTGACATTTATGCAAATGTTGTCATGCATTCTCCATCCCGCGAAATCGGGGGAATAAACGTAAACATTCTGCACAGCATAGACAGTTATGTTCCAGGGACGCTCCCTCGCCGCGAAGCAGCATTTCGAATCAGCGGCATCTTACGGCTGATTAACCTCCACGAGTTCTCCGGCAGGACGTCGACACCCACGCGGTCACAGATTGAACACGGGGGGCCGGTAGTAGCTGATGGGCCTCTTCATGCTCGACCGCTTCCTGTTCTCCTTGGTGATGGGGATCAGGACCACGCCCACCACGAACACCATCAGCCCGATGGACAGCAGCACCGGCCCGAGGATGTTGGTGATCCTCCTGCAGTGGCCGGCGAAGTAGAGGCCGCTGATGATGATGCCGCACGCCAGGAAGCTGCCGCCGGTGGACATGAGGTGGATGGGGAACCAGAAGACCTGGCACCTGCCGTCAGGCGCCTCGGCGGCCCACGCCGAGTCACTGTGCGACAGGCTGAACACGGTGCTCTCGGTGCGGCTTGGCGGCGTCAGCTGGTCGCGGGACTGGGAGAGGGTGCACTCCCCCAGCGGGATGTTCTCTGGGCTGCCTGGCATGGCCTCCCGCAAGGGTCTTCAGTGAGGGACAAGGGCGTCAGACTTCTCAAATACAAGAAAGTACGAACCCTAATCCGAACCCTAAAACTAACGATACTCTTTTGAAATCACAATAAATCCCTCCTTTTCCCCGCAATAAGAATTTTGGAATCGCAGTTTCCCTATTTTCTAACGTCGTAGCTACGTATCTTTTCATCCTTTCAGAGCATCTCCGCTCAACGCAATCAAATAAAACCACCTACCTTTCAAATCCGGATCAACTTCCCTCGATTAGCTTAAGTCTACTCAACCATCAGAAATCACAAGAGTGCGAACCAGTGAGACGCGTCCCCTCTCAACCACCCAACCATCCAACCCACCCTCCTACTGCTCTCTCTCCACCTCCTCCTCCTCACCATCATCTACCATCGCGGGCGGTCACTCCTCATCCTTGTGGTTTCCGGACGATCTCCACAGACCGACCGACCGACGCGAGCACGCAAAATCAGAAACTTTGAGAGAAGCCAGCGCCTGCCTTCCTGCCTGGGTGTTGTTTGGGAAACTTCCTGAGGTCCAGACAGCGAGGAGGAGGCAGGGGGAGCCTCAATTGGCTGCCTCTCTTTCCACACAAAGAGCAGGGCAGGGCAGCGCCTGGGAAATGGCTCCCATTGATGCAGCAACGCAATCACCCATACACAGACTTTCCAATACAGCCTGGTATTGATCCCAAAGTAGCCCCTGGAGCAATTATGGTGCAAGTTGTAGTTTTGTCGGCAGGACATGAGATCAATAGAAATTCTGTGTTGCATAATTCACCCTCGGAGAGGCAGCACGCGGAGATTGTGTCGAATTTAGAATTTATATTTGTCGTTTGGCTTTTCTGTTCCATGCAATGTGACACCTTGATGTTGTGTCTTTGCTTTCGGAGAGACATGAGGGCATTGATCTGAACATGATCTGCCTCTTTAACGCGATTACAGAGGTAAACCCCTGCCCATCCCTTTTTTGGCTGAACCTGATCTCATTGCATTACCTCTGTCATCTGTTGGTACCACATTTGTCAAACTCGTGGCCCACCAGATCATTTTATGAGAGCTTAAAGGTGCAGTGTGTACGATTTTGGTTAGTTTTGTCACTTCCAATCAATTACATACTGACGTTTTAGGAATTTGTAATCACGTAAATGTTTCATTTTTTTCCCCATTGCCCACGAGCCCATTCATGTATATTTACATGAGGAGCGGGTCCTCTCTATGGGGGCCGCCATGTTTTTACAGTAGCCCAGAGTGGATGTACTGAACATCTCTGGAGTTTTAATGATCAACTGAAGTCTAGCGGTTCTCCTGCACGCTCAGAAGGGTGAGGTGATGGATACAACATCAACATTTATTGAAGTTACAAATATTGTATATGTATTTCCATACATTTGAAAATGTAAACACACTGAATACATTGCTACACATACAAAGTAACCAGAGTTCATGGGCAATGTATGCTTTAGACTTGTATTTTTAGAGAATCATATGTCTTTTAACTCTCATGGGCTACATAAAATGATCTTGGGGGCCGGGGGTTTGACACATGTGGTCTAAGATATACATTGCCCATGAACTCTAGTTGCCACTTTTTCTGTGTAGCAATATATTCAGTGTGTTTACTTTTTCACATGTATGTAAATGCATATACAATATTTGTAACTTGAATAAATGACAATTACGTATGAAGATATTTTACAATGTGTTAAGTAGTAATTACAATAGTCCCACAATTGAAGGTGCAGTGTGTAAGATTTGACCATAATGCTAATGTGTACCATTCTTTGCCACAGCCATGACATGTACAGTATGATGCATGCAATGAGCCACGTTGTCCAGCAGAGGGCAGTGCTGCTATGCAGCAAAGAACAGTGTGGGTCTCAGGTCTGAATCCACTTTCCTCAACCTCGTGAAATATTTAATTGATCCACTTGATTCCCATTGCATCCCCTCACGGATCAAGTCTTTTATTTTGAAAATACTTATCCGTCCCGTGTAACGTGCAGCGGTATCTCTAGATGATGGTGATGTGCCTAATTCCCTTTGATGGGACCCAGTTAAGTGGGCTATTGATCATAATCATCCCATTATGTAGCGATTCACGTGGTTTATGGACGACCAGGGGCTCCTCCGGATCCATGGAACTGATTAGCCGAGGCGTCGGGATATGACGCTACATACATTTTTCATGCAATTGTGCAATTTAAAATGTAGCAAATATATTTATTAAAATGTATTTACGAGTTAATTTCATACGGAGAGGGGGGTAATGATACAATCTAAATAAAAAAAAACATACATCATACCTGATGTAAACTTTCCAGATTAGAACAAACGGGTAATGGTGAATCTTCATAAAGGGTTCATCATAAACAAAAAAATGTATATTCAGGTAACACTTGTGGGGAAAAATCTTACCCTTTGATGGGTCATAACAACTGTTCTCCTTGGGGTCAGCCGTGAGGCCGTCTGTAGCCCAAGGTTGGCTCTGATGTCAGCAGTGTGGTGCCATATAAGGCCATCATGTCTCTTTGTCTCCAAAGACTCACTTTCTGCTAGTTGTAACTAACAATTCAAGGACACTCCGGTCCAGACAATCATAACAAACCATATCAGGAAGCTCTCTTTCCTGTACGAATCCCAGCCTCGTGGAGGCAGGGCAGAACTGATGGTGGCATTGCCCTGTGTGTGCCGCTGTGATTTCTCCTCCAGTAAAGCCGACTTCAACCTAAGACATCCGGTCTCCGAGTCCTTGTGCTCTCTCTCTCACTCTCTCACTCATTCCGCTCTCGACAGCAGCAAACCTCCACAATTTCCACAACAATACTGACGGATGAAGCACACAAGGAAGTGAAAAACACTTGCAGTTCACAGGGTGGCCACTGGGGGCTGACTCCAAAAGGGAGGAAATCCCCATAGACTTAAAATAAATAAATCTTTATACTGTGGGTCTAATGTAATTATGTTACACATTTGAATAATTTGATTCACTTTAACTGGTGTTATGTTATGTATGTGTCATGTTATTTTCTACTGTTAACCCAGAAACTAGTAAGGCCATTCAAGATATCAGTACCGGGGCCAGTGACACTGTAGCAGTGGGACTCGAACCAGCGACCCTTGTATCCAAACACTACTGTTCCAACCACTGCAACCCCATTAATGTTATGTATGGCACTCCCTATAAGACTAGTCCAGTGTTTACTTCCTGTTATTGACATCACAACATGTTATATACCACATAATTATTGATTATGGAAAAGTAATAACACACATTTTATTTATTTATTTAAAAAAAATCTAAATAGTTCATAACCCAAGTTTCCCATGAACGCAATAGTGGTGAGAAGTTGTAACAGGAAGTGAGCATGGTCTAAGGGAAGGCTCCTCATGTAGCACTAATAATAGTCATATTACAATAATGATTATAATAATAATAATTATCATATCAGTGGGTGTTGAGCCGGATCATGGAGGCATGTCAGCGATGGTTTGCAATCACACATCCTCACCCTGCAGCTCTGCAGGCGGAGATACCTAGAGAGAGCGACAAGGTGAGATAAAGAAGAAGAAGAAGAAGGAGAAGAAGAAGAAGAAGAAGAAGAAGAAGAAGAAGAAGAAGAAGAAGAAGAAGAAGAAGAAGAAGAAGAAGAAGAAGAAGGAGAAGAAGAAGAAGAAGATTGAGAAGAAGAAGAGGAAGCTGCCCTGTTATGGATCATGGAAGACATGATATGAAGAGAGAGAGAGAGGGTGTTTGCCTCCTGGACCTTCAAAATGGAACCTGATGGCTCCAGATGAGAGCAGGAACTGTATGGCCTGAGGCCACGCCTCCAAACCTGAGGAGATACTATGAGAAACAAGTAGGTCTGTACTTAGAGAACACAGTGTTCTAAATGCTTTATACATTATTCATATTGGGTCTTTACAGTACAGTTTACATTCATCCAGTCACATCATCATTGAGCAAAGGACACCTCAGAATGTGGAGTGAGGGGAAGATGGGAATCAAACCCACGACCTTCTCCCACAGGAGCTGTTCTAGTGGGATAAAGTGCTATAGTGAGCGCTAACACACTGGAATTTGGCCATAATTGGCTTTTTAAGAGGTCATCCGACTTCATTATAGCAAGGATATTACTCTAAGTCAATAGTGAAACGATAATGTCATAAATCATGATATCACTGACATGAACCTTCAAACAATCCAACCTCAATATCACAAAATTCATGAATAATCTTTTTCCTCTATTTTGAGTTTTTGATATATTGGCGAGAAAAAGCAGATTTAAAAAAAAGTTCAAGCGTCATCTAGCAGGCCAAAACCGGTCCACCAGAGGGTCCAATCTGGTCCATGAGATGATCTGTCAAAGTGAAAACATCAAACAGATTTTTTTTAATGATTGCAACATTTCCAGATACTATTGACAAAAAGTGAAGGATGATGAACTGACGTTTCTTAATGTTGAAATTGAAACGAAAGAGAAAAGAGAAAGAAATTTAAAGTTGGTCATCACGTTTTGTAAAAATATAAATCATTAAAGCTGCTGTATGTAAGATTTCGGTCATTTTGATCACTTCTAAAAATATTACAAAACAATAACATAATTATTTTCACCTAAATGTTTTAGGTTTTTTTCCCCTTAAATGAGCCCATTAATGTGTATTTACATGAGGAGGGTGGTCCTCTCCTACAGGGGCCACCATGTTTTTACAGTAGTAAAAGTGGACGTACTAAAAATCTTTTTTGTTTTGATGACAGCTGAAGTCAGGTTCTCCTGCTCGCTCAGAGAGAGGGTGAGGTGATGGATACAACATGTAACTTCACCACTAGATGTCACCAAATCTTACACACTCCACCTCTAAATGTAAAAATGTAAGAGTGGACTCGTACTTTTTTGCACTGAAACAAAGGGAAAAATATGTGTTTTTTGTCGCTTATATATTATGATTGTACTGGTCCTGCCCACTTGAGACCAAATTGGAGTGTATGTGGCTCCTGAACTCAAATGATTTGGATCTAGAATAGCTTTTCTTGTCTGATGTCAGAAAGTCCATGTGGGTCTTTATTTGTATTATTATAAGTATAGGAGGGTATCACCCGCATATCGAATGGAATGTATGTGTTAATCCTCAACAGACCATAGAAAATAAATGAATATGAGGTACATTGAAATAGTTTTGAAATAGTTGCTGAATAATCAGATCAGATAATTTGAGTGAAAATGTCTCATTGCCGTCATACTATATCTGAATCACCTCACTGTTGCTTTCCAACGCAACCACAATTCATAGAAACGTGTGTGTTTGCGTTTGGTCGTATCCTGTGTGGTATCACATGTGGATTAGGTGATTGACCAGAAATTAAAAGTTGAGTTCAGTGGTGAACCAACACACAAGTATATGAGTCTAATCCTGTTTGCTAATACAAACACAGAGAGTTGCCTGCAGGGATTAGAGCTAATAAGCCTCATCTTGAGTTTGTTGGGTTTTAAGACTGGATTCGAATGAAGTGTGGACTCAGAGGCTCCTCCCTGCATGTGGTTAAAGCCACCAGAACTAAGATGCTCCAACAACTCCAGCCCATGCGCTTATTTTTCTGGGGAGCGCCGGATTAAATCGGAAAATACTTTTTTTGGGGCCAAATGAAGCCTCACGGCGAGCTTCGTTAACTCCCGAGCAAATATCAATAAAAGGCTGCATGGCAGCTCGTCTACGGATACTTGCATTTCAGGTAATATTATTTATTAACAAGCCGAGCCCCCTTTTCTGTACAGAGGACCTTGGAACGCTAATTAATCTGCTTTGCATATTTGCAGTGTTTTGCCGGGTTAATCCCCCTGGCGAGAGAAGGACGGGCAAACAACTGTAGCTTTCAGCATCGTTCAGCTGTGGAACTGCGGTGAACTTCCTCTCAGGCCCAATTGAAAGATTTGAAAACATCTGATGTCACCGTAACCCCTCAAACCACATGTGACCTTTGGCCACCATTTTTCAGTCTCAGTTCATGTTTGTCTAGCAAAATTGAGGAAATTCTCGTGAGTGATAACTTGTTAAAAATACTGGAACTGAGCCACTAAATAAAAACCATTAAAAATATAAATTTTCCTAAAATTAATAAAAAATAACAAAAGTAAATAACAACTAAAAAGACACAAATAAATGAATAAATAAATAAATGTCATA
>JAFBJT010109075.1:27449-48323 GCA_016785325.1 Chascanopsetta lugubris
AGGAGGTCAGAGGGGGTCGGGGGGGGGAGGGGGGGGGGGGCGGGGATTAGAGGGGTCAGCCTCATAGGCAAAGTGCTCTATAAGAGCATGGGATCTGGGATAGAAAGAAGGGAGAGTTTAGCAATAGGACAGGTGAAGGACATCCCAGGGCGTCCAGATGCACACTGGGATGCGGACCTTGACATAACGGCATGAATGAATGAGTGAATGAATGAATGAACTGGTGAATGAGGTGAGGGCCAGTGAACACGCAGCCGTGAGGACGTTGAGGCAGCATCCTCACCCACATGCCGACACCGAGAGACGCCACCCCACCGGCTGAGGTCCTCTGCAGGTGAACGAAACCATGTCAGAACTGCCAGGACACATTCCAGGAGTGTGTGAACGTCCTCGGCCGATAAAGATGATTCTGATATCAAATCATGGTTCACATCTATCATGTCATGTCATCCCGTATAAAATCATGTATCATATCGTCTCATCTCAAGTCATATGAAATAATGTAGCATATCGTAGCATATCATATCAAATCAGATATCGTAGCATGTCATGTCATGTCATGTAAACTCATCAGCGAAGACCAATGACTCCTGTCCCCGGCCACTTCCACCAGTTTTTCCGGGGGGATGCCGAGGCGTTCCCAGGCCCGCAGAGAGATATAATCTCTCCAGCGTTCTGGGTCTGCCCCGGGGTCTCTCCCAGTGGGACGAGCCCGGGACACCTTCCCAGGGAGACGCGAAGAAGCAGCGACTCTACTTTGAGCCTCTCCCGGATGTCTGAGCTATGAACCCTATCTCTAAGGCTGAGCCCAGACAGCCTGTGGAGAAAGATCATTTCTGCCGCTTGTACTCACGATCTTATTCTTTCGGTCTCTATCCAGAGCTCATGACTATAGGTGAGAGCTGGAAAGTAGATTGACCTCACTTGAAATAGAGAGCTTTGCCTTCTGGCTCAGCTCTCTCTTCATCAAAACGGACCAATACAGTGTCCCCATCACTGCCGACGCCCGCCCCCCCCCATCAATCTCCCGCTCCATCTTTCCCTCACTCATGAACAAGATCCCGAGATACTTTAACTCCTCCACTTGGGATAACGGCTCACTCCCGGCCCAGAGAGTGCAATCCACCCTTTGAGAACCATGGCCTCAGATTTGGAGGTGCTGATCTTCATTCTGGCCACATCACACTCGGCTGCAAACCGTCCCAGTTCAAGCTGGAGGTCTGAGCCTGATGCCGCCAACAGGACCACGTCATCCGCATAAAGCAGGGATGAGATCTTGAGACCACCAAATTCTGTCCATAAAGGTAATGAACAGAATCAGAGACAAAGGGCTGCCCTGTCGGAGTCCAACCCTCACTGGGAACGCGTCTTCGAACCAGACTCTGGCTCCGGAAATACAGAGACCGAATAACTTGTAACAACGGACCATCGATTCCATGTTCCCGGAGCACCCTCCACAAGGTACCATGGGGAACACGGTCATAAGCCTTCTCCAAATCCACAAAAAAACATATAGAGCGGTTGGGCAAACTCCCATGCCCCCTCCAGCACCCTTGCAAGTTTTCCACGGCCTGGACGAAATCCGCATTGTTCCTCCTGAATCTGAGGTTCGACTAACCACCGGACTCTCCTCTCCAGTAGCCTAAAATGAGCCCATTAATGTATATTTACATGAGAAGGAGGGTCCTCCCTATGGAGGCCACCATGTTTCTACAGTAGTAAAAATGGATGCACTAAACATCTGTTGAGTTTTAAAAACGCCTGAAGTCTAGCATAGGTTCCTCTGCAGAAGGTTGAGGGTGAGGTGATAAATACAACATGCAACTTAACCTCTAGGTCACCAAATCTCTCACACTGCACCTTTAAATGGCTAATTTTGGGGTGATATAAACAGCAAGTCATACATTGGAGTGATTGTACATTCAAATATAATTGTTTTGTGGTTCTATTTATCGCTATCGCTAGAAGTAAAAATTGACCGAAATTGTACACGCTGCACCTTTAAAGGTCAACACTTCCTTCAGTTGGAACCCTGATAGAAACAGGAAGTGTTATCTAGGCCAATGATACAAAACCATTATTTATATATGAATCAAAACATATATTAAAGCTGTTATCTCAGAGTTTTCTACGCACCACATGTTTCCAAGGAGTAAATCAAGGGCAGGCCCCGCCCCCTCCCCTTGCTTTGATGATAGATGTATCAGAACATATGTACATCCACGATCTGTCAGGTCGACTGTGCAGTACTGGGATAAAAATAGAAGCACATGCTTTCAGCAGCCTGAGTGAAGGTAGCGGTGGTCTGCTAGCTGATGGTCCTTGGACCTGAGTGACGTCAATGCCCCCTAATGCCGCGCCCCCCTGCTGTGGCATGTTGGAGGACACAGTTAGATGCTGTGGGAAAGGAGGAGGAGGATGAGATGATGTGTGGGAGTGTGTAAACAGATCAATAGCCACAGTCCCATGCAGCCACATCGCACATTTTGTTTTGCCCGCCGCAATCTGATAATTGAGCGAAGGACAACGTGTGTCACAGTCGCTGCTGTCAACCATGTTAATTCAAAGCTAGAGTGGTGGGGGCGGTGGGAGGGGGTGGGGGGGGGTATTAGAAGGTGCTGATGGACTGAGAGCTGGTCAGTAAACACAGAAGCAGGAGGTTTGAGCAACAAACCTCCTGCTGGCACTAGACATCCTTTACTGTCACTGGGCAGTAAAGGATGTTTGAGTTAGGGACGATTGCACATATGTCAAACTCGTGGCCCGTGGGACAAATGTGGCCTGCAAGATCTTAAAGGCATATGATCGTCTAAAAAATAAGTCTAAAGCACACATTTCCCACTCTAGTGTATTACACATGCCACTTATGTGCAGCAATGGCAGAGGGTCGAGAGAAGAATTTCCTTCTCATCCTTATCTAACGAGCATGTAGCAAGAATACTGGCAGCCTTCACTCACCATTGGAAGTTGTCCATTCTTGGCAACTGTTAAAGGTGCAGTGTGTAAGATTTGGTGACCTCTAGATGTGAAGTGGCATGTTGTATCCATCACCTCACCCTCATCCTTCTGCAGGAGAAACTATGGCAGACACACACAGCATGTCCACCTATACTACTGTAAAAACATGGCAGCCCCCATAGAGAGGTAAATATACATTAACGGGCACTTTTGAGGGTAATGGATGAAAAATAAAACAGTAAGGTGATTATAAATCTGTGAAAATGTTAGTACATCATTGTTTTGTGATATTTCTAGAAGTGACAAAAATGACCCAAATCTTAGACATTACTTCTTTAACCCATGGCGGTGTAACATGGCAGCCTCCACAGAGAGACCACTGCTCCCAGGGTTAATATAATTGGCTCATTCTAAGATAATGGTGATCATACGCCATTATAAACCACCGATCATCCACCCTATTAGACATCTGCCAATGAAATAGGAAATAGTTTTACATTCAATTCAATATTCCACTGCCCATTGCCGTCGGGCTGTAAAGAAGGCGGCGTTCACAGTTGCAGCGATCCAGCACTCTCCAACCTTCGGCAGCTTTTTATCATTTCTCTCTTTCCTACAACAAAGACAGTCAAACTTTGAACTGAGGAAGCCACTTCAGCCCTGCAGGACTGCTTTGGGGTCACAGATTGGGGGGGGGGGGGGGGGGGGGGGGGGGGGGGGGGGGGGGGGGTCAGCAGAGGGGACAGGCCTGGATGGACACACATCTGCAGTACTGCACTACATTAATTTCTGTGCTTCTCAGGTGACAGAGACCAAGACCGTTAAAGTGTTCCTCAATCAGGAACCGTGGCTCAATAGTGAAGTGAGGTCCCTGTTCAAAGCGCGCAAGGTAGCATTCCGATCTGGGGACCCTCAATTCCAGAGGCATGTGGCAGGGGATCACGACTCTGACTGGCTAGAAAACATGGAGACAGCCACAACCCCCCACAGACAGCACCCTCCCAGACACTCTGAACCTGTTCTTTGCTTACTTTGACCGGTAAAGCAGGAACCCAACACCTTCCCTGCTCCACCAGCGGACAACGACAAAGACTGGACTCAGCTACAACCTCTGGTTGTAGCTCAACAGGTTAGAGCCTCCCTACGCAGTCAACGCGAGGAAAGCACCTGGCACAGATGGTGTCCCCGCACGTGATTAAGGCCTGTGTAGACCAGCCAATAGAGGTTTTCACCACCATCTTCAACCTCTCACCTCAGCAGTTTGCAGTTCCCACCTGCCTTCAGTCGGCCGCCATCGTCCCAATCCCCAAGAAAATCACAGTGAACTGCCTGAGCGATTAAAGCAGGCTCACGTCCCCCATCCCCTGCTAGTCAATTTCTACAGGGCCACCATTGAGTCCATCCTGACCTACTGCTGCACAGCATGGTTTGCCAGCTGCACGGCCAAGGACAGGGCAGACCTGCAGTGGGGACTGAGGTTGGCAGAGAAAATCACTGGGACCACACTGCCCCCCCTTCCAAGACATCTACACTGGCTGTCTCCACAAGAAGGCCAGTAACATCAGCTCAGATCCCACATACCCCAGTCATGCCCTTTTCACCCCCCACCCCTCTGGTAGGAGATACCACTCTCTCAAAGCCAGAACAACACGGCCACTGAACAGTTTCCTTCCCCAGGCCGTCAGAGCCATCACCCCACCCCCACACACATTACCCAAGGTTTCTTAACACTCACTCACTCACACACACACACACACACACACACACACACAGCATCCTTGTGCACCCCCCCCCACGCAGTCACGTGACGATCAGTTTTTTTTTTTACCTCAGGCATCTTGCACCTTGTGTTTTTATTTATTTTATTTCATTTATTTTAAACTTCTGCCTTTTATTGCTTTGCTAAGCAAATTTCAGCATTTAAATATTGGTGACAATATTTACATTGACAATAAAGGTTCTGATTCTGATTCTGATTGTTGTGACATCATTCCGTGACCATGATGTCATTTAAATGCACAGAGTCTTGTCCCCAAAGCTTCTGTTTCAGGCTCACTCGTCCTCTGATTGGTGAGGTGGGGTGTTGGTGAATGAGTGGGTGGGTCTTAAGTAATCCCTCTCATATCCTGCACAATCGTTAATTGATCCCTGGCAGTGCATCACGCCTCCCCACCCCCCCTTAATCTATCCTCTCCATTTCCTCCGGTCAATTTAAGCATCAAAAAAGATTGTCCTGGACCCTCCCCCAAACCTACACTCCATTGGTCCCTCTTCCCTCCTGTGTTTTCTGTTTAACAAGACATTTTATTCTAATCATGAGCCTGTACTTTCTATGGAGGCGGCCATGTTTTTTTTACGCTGGCCCAGAATGGAGAAAACTAAACACAGTGACTTTTAATAATACATATTGTACTGCATAACCCTACATAATGAAAAATAAGATGTAGCAGTTCAATCTGAGAGTTAGAATGAAGGTATGATATTATAGATTCCACTGAAATGAACATGGGGTCACCAAATCTTTGACCTTTGACACTAAAATCTAATCCCTTTAACTCACCTTTTCTCTTACTTTTGGCAATAAGTTGATTTTGATTTCAACTTGATCAGATTCTATGTAATTTTCTTTCATTTATTTTACTACTTTTTCTGTTTAACTGCACAGTTTTTATTTATTTGCTTTTTTAAAATTTTACTTAAAATCCTTAATAACCTTAACCCTAACCCTTCAAACCAGTTTTATTTATATTTATATATATTTATATGGGTTTTCTGTACACAAAAATATTGTACAAAAACTCTACTTCTTTTGAGTAAATTTTTTTCAGTATTTTACTTTGGATTTCTCCCACTCTCAGTTCGGGAGTCTGATTCTGTCTCAACCTTTAAGGTGAGACTCAAAACTTACCTCTTTGACACAGCCTATAGTCCAAACTAGATCAGGCGAGACCTGAGTTGAATCGTCAATACTAAGCTGCTATAGGCCCAGACTGCTGGGGGGAATTTCCCATCATGCACTTAGAATGAGCACATAGATTGAGCACCCTTCCTCGAATTCTCACCCCTGCCACAAACCCTATGTTCCCCCATTACATTTCACTACATTCCTCTACATTGAACTACATTTAACTCAGGAAACCACAAGCATTATCTCAAACAATTTTCGACTGTTTTTCAGCTTTGTTTGCCGTTGGGGAACGAGACGAAACCGAGACGGTGACGAGGACACCGGCATCCCAAGTCTCAAGCCACGAATGATCTGGCGATGGGTCCTGAACCTGCGAGCGAGCTGTGACGAACCCGGAAATTGAACAAACCCAATGTGTTGTTACTGAACACTCTATGTAACATCTATTGCATGTCTGTCCGTCCTGGGAGTGGATCCCTCACTTGTGACTCTCCCTAAGGTTTCTACCTTTTCTTTTTTCCCTGTTTTTCCCTGGTAGTTTTTCCTTACTCTTGTTGAGGGTCTAAAGACAGAGGATGTTACCCACCCTGTGAAGCCCTGTGAGACAAACTTTGATTTGTAAATGCGGACTATATAAATAAACTTTGATTTGATTTGATTTGATTTGATTTTGTGATAAGAATCATGGCTGAGATGAAGAAGGAGAGAGGAACAGAAATGAAAGAAACTTTGAGATGAGCAACCACCCCTTCCTCAGGATGCCTGAGGAAGTTCCACTATGTTGTCCTCTTACAAGCAATAAAGCTATCAATTGCATCAGCCCCCCCCCCCCCCCCCCCCCCCCCCCCACCCCCACCCCCCCCACCTCCACCACGGTTTGGGTTTTGTCGACATGCGAACACAGCAAATCATCCATTCCGTTTGATAGCTTCCTGGCGTGAGTTTTGAGTGGCTGTCATGGCAACTAAAGAAGAGATTTGATGTCAAAACTGAAAAATATCACCATTCATCCTTTAGGGCACATCTGCACCCACCCCCCCCCCCCCCCCCTGCCAAAAAATGGTGGAGGGCTATCAGTCGACATTACATACGTAAGTATACAAAGCAATATACCCACAAGTTTATGACTCGACTTCACAAGAGAGACTCTGACATCTGATTTCATATATCAAAAAGGGGGCTGTATTCCTGAACCGTGGGAAATAAGAACTATCTCGCCAGGGTCAAAGGGATGAAGACGACTGAGCTCGACAGTTAACCCCACCCGCCTTTCATATGTGATTGAGATTTCACAATCACTTCTCCATAAGGCTTCCAGGGCGAGGCGGCCATAAAACCGCAAAGCGTTTCGCATGTCTGTTTTTGCTGAAGTGCAGAGGTCAAAGGTCAAGGCTCAGCAGTGACTCATCTTTGATGGAGAAACCCTCTGGTAGATGTAAAGAGACAGGGGCGATCTTATTTTCGATTCCTTCTGAAAAACAAATCCATGAGATGACTGAGAGTGGTGTAGTACATCCTCCAGGTTTGAGTGGTGCTGTAACACTGCCACAGACATACAACAAAAACAGAGAAGAAGATACGGAGAAGCAAACTCTTTAGATGTAAACAAACACAAGAAGAAAAGTGGAAAGAAAAGGTATAAATTGAGTAAGAAAAGTTAAACCTTAAATTAAATGTAATACTTCATTATTACCTCATTGTTGAACTGGAGCTGAATACTGCCATTTAATGTTGGTGGTAATGGTGGTACTTGAAGAACCAAGTATTTTCTGAGGTGGTACTTAGTATTAAAATGACTGGTTCTCACACATATAGCCTTATGTTAGGGTTCACACAAGGCACAGACGCAAATGCATGAGACCAGAGAGCAGACTTGAATTTTAAATGTTTCTTTTAATAACAGTGAAAGTGGAGACAAAGGAGCGCAAGGTTGGTGCATGAAATTAAACTAAGGCTAAACTTGAAACAGCACATACGCTTAAATAAACTAAACAAGCATCTCTCAAAAGACGATTTTCAAATTACTCAGCGTGGAGCGAGGACGAAGACGTGGTCAAGGCAAAACACAAACGACGTGCTAGCAACAAACAGAAGTAGAGGGGAGTATATAAAGGGAGCGAGGTAATGGGCATCAGGTGCAGACAATCAGGGAATCAGGGAATATAGGACAAAGACAGACAATGTGCACACAGGAAAATGAATACACCCTCACCAAAATAAAACAGGAAGTAGACAAAAACAAAGACTGACTGAACTAAAAAGCACAAACATGACCAACATAACTGACGATGTATAACAACACACGCCTCCCGCCCCCAGGTCCAGCTCCTGACGGACCAGGATGTTGGTCAAGGCGTTGATCAAAGTCTTTGATGAGGTCATCGTCCAAGATAAAGCTGGCCGGAACCCATGACCTCTCCTCTGGCCCATACCCTTCCCAGTCCACGAGGAATTGACGACCCCTTCCTCTTTTCCGCGCCGCCAGAAGTTTCTTAACAGTGTAGACGGGACCCCTGTCCACCATTCGGGGCGGTGGGGGAGGCTTGGCAGGAGGAACCAGGGGACTGGCTTGATTTTGCAGACGTGGAAGGTGGGATGGACCCGGAGCGATCTGGGCAGGCGGACACAAACAGATACAGGTAGATAGATACAATAGTGATGGGAATTTCGGCTCTTTTCAAGGAACCGGTTCTTTTGGCTCGGCTCACTAAAAAGAGCCGGCTCGTTCGGCTCCCAATTTGCTCCTCAGATTATTTTGTTGCATAAACGTATTACCAAATTATGTGTACTGTGTAAAATGAATTACTAATCTAAAACATACATTATATCAAATGTTTATTATTTAAATGGCTTTGTTTGAATCCTAATTTAATTGCTACAAAAAACATAATAATATATTATAAAATACAAAAACAAAGACTCATCTAACTAGAGGTTAAATCTCTGCATGTACATTTCTAACAATTTACAGGCAAACAACACAACATCATCAAAACATACAAATTAAAAAGACCAAAAACAAAAATAAAAGCAGCATCCAGGTAACAGTTGTGTCTTTAGTGAAGTTTGGCATTCAGTTAAAACCAAGTGCCTCAGCTTTGAGGGGTTGATCCTGTTCCTCCTTTCTGTTCTGAATGATCTGCCCTGTTTTGGAGAAGATTATCTCTGAGGGGACGGATGTTGCTACAATACACAGTCGACACTCTGCCTTTGTACTATCAAGCACATTACAATGTGCCCAGAATATATTCCATTTAATTAATTGCCCTTACCCTTTCTAGCGCATAGCTCTGCTGTGTGTGTGTAATTCCTCCCCTCCCCCTGCGCTCCAATGCTCTAACTTGGACGGGAAAAAAATGTTCACAAAGATAGGACACCTCACACTGGGAACTGAACCCAGCTCTACCATGTCGTGGTTGCTGTTTTTATCCACTGACCTATCAATTAGATGATAAAATTGTGTATAAAATCATATCTAATCGGACCAGTCACGTCCGGTTTTAACAGAAAAAAGACGAGTAAAAACTAATCGGCTCCCATTTGGCTCCCAACAGGGAATTGGCTCCTGTCATTCACTTCAAAGAGCCGGCTCTTAGACCCGGTTCATTCGCGACCGACACATCATTAGTGAATAAGCTTTGAGATGGGGAATGGTCTGACAAACCGTGGAGTGAGCTTCTTAGAGTGCACGTGGAGGGGGAGATCTTTGGTCGATAACTACACTTTCTGCCCTGGCCTGTATCCTAGTGCCACGTGCTGCGTGCCATGCGTGCGATCCACGACTGGTGATCCGCCTCCGCTTTCATGTGGGTCGCGCCCCTTAGGAGAGCTTGGTGAGCAGCCGACCACACTCGGCGACATCATCACAGCGTGTACAGACCGCACCATCATCTCCTTATCTGTGCTAGGAAATACTGGAGGTGAAAGCCATAGACATATTGGAATGGGGACATACCAGTCACAGAAGTTGATGCATATTCCACCCATAATAAGTGCACGCTCCAGGTTGGATGGTTTTGTGATACCAGACATACCAGGTTTTGTGATACCGGACAGATTTCCAGTCCCTGGTTCATCCGCTCCATCTGCCCATTGGACTGGAGATGATATCCTGACATGAGGCTGACCGTGGCCCTCAGCAGGGTGCATAACTCCTTCCAGAACCGGGATGTGAATTGGGGCCCCAGGTCCGACACGATGTCCTTAGGGATTCTGTGGAACGACCTAATGACATGGTTCAGCAAGGCAAAGTCCATTTCCTTGGCTAAAGGCATCTTGGGAAGTGCCACGAAGTGTACCATCTTGGAAAACAGAAGATGGCAGAGTTCCTCCTGAATGGTGGTGGACCAGTGATGAAATCTAAAGCTATGTTGGACCAGGGCCGGTGGGGGACTGGAAGGGTCTGTAGAAGGCCCTGCTGGGGTCTTGTCGAGGACTTGTTCTGAGCGCAGACCATGCATGCAGACATGTATTCCCTCACATTTCGATCCACGGAGGCCCACCACAATCTCTGCCGGATCACAAAAACAGTCCTCCGGACCCCCGGGTGACAAGTAAGTAGTGAAGTGTGAGCCCAATGAATGACCGCATGCTTTTAGGCACATACAGACGGTTAGACGGACAGCCACTAGGTGCCAGGCTTGCACCAATTTCACATCTCACCCGATTCTCTATAGGCCAACTCACCGCTCCAACCACACAGTTTCGAGAAAGGATTGGTCCCACAAAACTAGTCCTTTCACCCATCAAACAAACGGGTCAGGCCTCCCATTTTTGGACTCAGGCCTTTCAGATAAAGTGAAGTTAAATCGGTTAAAGAAGTGGGTCCACCAGGCCAGCAACTCCTTATTCCCGACGTCATAGTTTTTCTCCGCGGGGGATAGGTTCCCAGAGAGGAAGGCATGGGGGTGAAGTCTGTGGTCCAGGGTAGCCCTCTGTGAAAGGATCGCCCCTATCCCCTCGTTTGATGCATCTACCTCAACCACAAACTGAAGCTTCGGGTCCGGGATTGTGAGGATGGGTGCCAAGGTGAATGCCTGTTTGAGCCACTGGAACGACTCCCCAGCCTGAGGGGATCAGTGGAACTGAGAGGCAGGGAATGTCAGTGAGTGAAGTGGAGCTGCAATGGTGCCGAAATTCCTCATAAATTTTCGATAAAAGTTGGTGAAACCTAAGAATTGTTGCACCTTTTTGCGGTTGGTGGCCGTGGGCCAGTCTTTTACCACACTAACCTTTGCTGGATCCATCTTGAACCCGAGGAACGTGACCATAGTCTGTGAAATGTGCACTTTTCTGCCTTGACGTACAGCTGATGAGCTAACAGCCGGTGAAGAACCTGAGATACATGGATACATGAGTTTTGAGATCTGGGGAGAAAATCAGGATATCGTCAAGGTATACAAACACAAAGCAGTTCAGAAAGTCGCGTGGAACGTCATTGACCATATGTTGGAACACGGCGCATTAGACAGGCCCAAAGGCATCATGTGCGCCCCCTGGAGCTGCTTGAAAGTGGACGACATAAATGGTAGTGGGTATCGATTTTTAACAGTTATGGCGTTCAAAGGGCTGTAGACAGTGCACGGTCTTAATGAGCCATCTTTCTTTGAAACAAAAAATAAACTTGCCCCGGCCGGTGATGAGGATGGTCGAATGAGACCCACCGCCAATGATTGTTGAATATATTCATTCATGGCGTTCTTTTTGGTGAGGGAGAGAGAGTATAATCTCCCTTTGGGAATGGTTGCGCCTGGGACAATCGTACAATCTGTGTGGAGGGAATGAGGCGGCTTTTAGTTTGTTGAATGCCTCCCCCAAGCGGTGGTATCAAGGAGGTACGTGAGTGAGGTCGGCACTGCCGGATATATTGCATACTGCGGAAATCGATGGACCCTTAACATAGTGGATTTTGCGAGGCTATTTCTTATACAGGACTTAGCCCACCCCTCATCTCATGCTTCTATCTTCTCCATTTGCCAACTGAGTGTGGGATTGTGATTTCTCAGCCATGGATAAGCTAACACGATAGGGTGCATAGGTGAACTGAATACGTGGGAAAAAAATATTTTCTAGGTGTTCGTTGACCATCATTTCAATGGGTTCGGTGCGATGCGTAATTTTAAATAGTTCGGCACTGTTGAGCGCATGAGCCGTGAATGGGTAAGGAAGCACCAATTTTTATATTTTTATCTATTGACCAGATGCAAGTCTATCAAATTCTTGTCGGCCCCTGAGTCAACTGACACCCCTTGGTTGTGGGTTCGATTCCCTATGCGCAGTTTTATTAGAGTCAGTGCTCATGGTGGGTAACTCGCCAGGCAAGCAGGTTTGCCTACCAGGCATGGCGCTGTTTGGTGTCCCAGCTGTCCACAATAAAAGCACCTCCCATCCCGTTGGCGGCGCTGATGTTCCTTGGGCGTGAGTTTGGTCCGCCCGATCTGCATAGATTCTTCCAGACATGGAGGAGGTGCTGTGATGCAGAACTCCTGGGGAAGGCTAGAAGAAGGGCTTGCCATTGGACGAGGGTAATGTGGTGGTCTTGTCCGGAAATGACATGGAAGGCTGTCTCGGAGTCTCTCTCGGGCTTGTTCCCGAAGGCGGAAGTCAAGACGAATTGTCAGGTCGATCATAGAGTCCAGGGGCCTCATGTATAAATCTGGTGTACGCACGAAAGGGTGCATATGCACGTTTCCACGTGATCTTAATAAGCCGTGGAAACGTGCTTTGACGGGGAAATGTTCGTACTTTCCGTACTTTCTCACGACAGCTGCCGAGGTGACATGAGACTGCGTATCCACCGCAAACTTCTGTCTGTCTGTGACAGCGCTCTAACAAAGTCTGACCTCCGAATGTTTGGAAATAATATTATAAACTCCAACCACATCACATGCCTGAGTTACTTTGTAAATGTATATTTTTAATAGTGCGAATATAACGGTAATATTTAATCATTTACGACATCAAAGAGGACACAGGAGAAACACTTATCTAAATGTAAAAAACGATCGATACACACTGTGTCACCTCCTGACTCCCTGTCTGAATCCCTGACAAGTTTGAATAAAGTCTGGATTATTAAGAACAATAAAAATAGAATGAAAACTCAGGTCACATCATCCCTCTGAACACTTCATGTGACACCATCATTTGAATACACACAGAGTCCATGAGGCGCACACATCCACCTGACATGTGGAATAAACACAGTGGACCCAGAGAATTCCAGATAAATATTTAGATTCCTGTTTCAACAGGACGAGAGGACTGTGGACGTAATCAAACAGGGATCAGTTATATAGAATGATGATGAAATAACACCAACATGTTCTCAGAGTGGCGATTAAATACTTTGAGTTGCTCTATCCACAAACACACACGCGCACACACACACACACACACTGCACCCCCGTGGGCTAGCTCCATATCTCCGCTCCCCACATCATCACATCATCCTCTGTTTTAACTAAACAACCATCTACTGTTTATCCCAGTGAATTCCTTCTATGTATCAAAGTGCTCCGTCTCTGCTCCGTCTGCGCGTAATGGATCAGCGGAGGTGCCACCGACAGATGAACAGAACGTTGTATCTGACCAGTAAACTCCCAGTATTAGAGTCATGTACTTCATACAGTCTACTGATCAGCTGTATATATATGTCAGTGACACTCCCTGTGATCGCCCACGCGTCCCGTAATTTACTTTGATGTCTGTTCATATCAGTTTTATTTTGCCGAGTCATGGTGCGCTCCTGTGATCTGTGTGTGAGGCAGAAGTTTCTCCACCTCTCTCTGCACCCTTCTCATTCATTACCTTCATCTCCTTCAGCCGGCGTCGGGAGGTGTGTCGCTGTCATTTGAGGGGAGAAGCAGGGTGTGGTGGGCGTGTGCGTGGAACTGTTTGCGAAACTGTGTGAAACTGGGCGTGAAACTGTGCGTGAAACTGGGCGTACGAACAGAATCCCTGTGAAAGTTGTGTGTACGCAAGGATTTACGCCATCTGCTCTGCACTTTCTTCATTCATGAGGCCCCAAGTCTGGAGGGACATCAAGAGGAGCAAGCAAGTCTTTAATGGAATTTGACAGACCCTTTCGAAAATTGTCCCATCGTTCCAGCCGCTTCCGGCCACCGCTGCCTGGGAGCTGGCGTTGTAATCGGCATAAATGGCATACTCGGAGTCATGTATACGAGGTACTCGCTTAAAGTAGAGGTCGCACTGGATGATGAAAGGGCAACAATCCCCTGACGCCCCCGAGAATTTCTCTGGTGGAGCGAGACCAGGAGATGAAGCTCCGGACGTTGAAGCAGGCGGTGCTGGAGCGACAGACGACAGCGGGGCGGCAGCTGCAGCAGCAGATGGGATCGATGGTGCGACACTGGATTCCAGGTGAGTGAGCTCTGGCTCATTTTCAGGATCTGGTCGGTAACGGATTCTTGATTGCCTCGCTGTTGGTCGATGAGCTGCTGAATGTGGCGAAGTGCTCCTCATGCTCCGGCAATCGCTGTCCTTGGGAGTCGATAGCGGCTTTCGCTGCCCTGGTCTCGGCTGGGTCCATTACTGGCCAATACGTTCTGTTAGGGTTCACACAAGGCACAGACCCAAATGCACGAGACCAGAGAGCAAATTTGTTGTTTCTTTTAATAACACAATGAAAATTTGAACTAAACAAGGATCTCTGAATTTGTTTTCAAAATACTCAGGGTGGAGCGAGGACGTAGATGTGGTCATGGCAAAACACAAACGACGTACTGGCAACAAACAAAAGGAGAGGGGAGTATATAAAGGGAGCGAGGTAATGGGCATCAGGTGCAGACAATCAGGGAATCAGGGAATTTAAGACAAAGACAGACAATGTTCACACAGGAAGATGAAAACCCCCTCACCAAAATAAAACAGGAAGGAGACGGAAACAAAGACTGACTGAACTAAAAAGCACGAACATGACGAACATAACTGATGATGTGTAACACCTTAGTTGACTCCATTCCTCTGTTTTCATATTTTTTGTACTATTGTTTTATCTTTAAATTTTGTCTTTATTTATATATTTATATGTATATATTCTTTTATTTGTTACATATTATTGATGTATTTATTTATTCAATTTATAATTACTATATATTTTTTTTTTCTATTATTAATCTTGTCTGTCCTTATTTCACCAATAGGTTCCTCAGTTTATTCCTGCCCAGAGTTTCCAGGTTTCTCCCTTTGATGAAAACAAGGTGACCACTGCATTGAGTCTTTGAACAACTGAAGACTACTGACATTTAAAATCAGCTTCAAGTGCAATTATCCCATATTGGTCTTGCAATTATGCATGACTTACATTCTACAACTTTCATTTCAGCAGATTTCCCTCTGATAACAAACATCTTATTTTCCCATCATGACCTTGACATTACTGAGGAATCACATTATCCCTAATTCTTGAAACCGTGACTTTAAAATCACCATTAACTGGTGTGACTGTGACCTGTGAGCACATGGGAGCAGCTCCCACAAACAAACAATCAGCATGACGGGATGATTTTGGCCTCGGTGAGGTGATCTCATTCATCTGAAAGGCGATGCCAGATCAGCATCAGATGAAGTCTGTTCAACCCACACAACGCAGTTTTGCTGATTCCTTTTTTTTTTCTTTTTTGGTTTGGGGATTCCGAGTAATAAATCTGGACAAATGCCGAGTCATGATGTGCAGCACGAGATCGTTATCATGACGGCCTTTATTCTCTTTCAAAAGGATTTTGAGTTTTTGTTTCATAGGGGTCTCAAGGTGATATCAAATTTCATACATATCGATACAATGCAGTACCAGGGCTGACTTGGTGGCACTGTGGAGCCAATTTGCCCCACCCATTTGAATTTGATTCGTAATCTAAAAAAATTCCACCACTTTCTATGTTCATTCCAAAATTCAGGAGTTTTTGAATATGATAAGGCCTCAAATCTGTGCAGTTTCAATTAGGGCCCTTGCACCATCAGTGCACGGGTTAAACCACAGCCTAGACATGTGACCTTCGCCCTTTTGAGCATTTTGGGTCCTACCATGCTGTGGTACCACAACCTTTTAGTGGAAATTTGAAAAGTCCCACCAAAAATTACCCGGGATATAAACTTTCCCTCGACCCCAAACTGTCCTTGGAAATGTAGAGGGGGGAGGACTTTTCAGATTACCAGGAACTTTTGAGGGGTGGGGCTGTGTGCTGAAGGGCAGCGATTGGTAGAACAGAGTTGCAAAATTGTTTATTTCTTTTTCTTCAAGCCTTTTTCCGTTTGTGTTTGGAAAATAGATCAAAGGAAGTGAATATATGAGACGTGGGTGGAGCAAAAGGCCCACGCTTATATTTGCAGGGGAAGAAGTTCAGTGGGACTTTGAGTTGGCGACTTCAAACGACCATGTGTATGGGAAACTAGCCAACATGCTAGCTGTGCTAAATGTAGCGCACATGCTAAAAACAAATCAGCAAGAAGTTAGGCAAACTAAAACTGTATGAAGCTGAAAGCCATGTTAAGCTAATGCTAACAGGACTTTGGCTTCTTCTTACCGCCACCTACCGGACTGGGGGTGTAGTCCAGTTTCTTTTACCCCACCCCCCCAGCCCCCCTCCCCGTACGTCATCAGCCTGAGTTGAATAAAAATGGACTGAAAAATCACACCAAATTATTTCCTGGTAATAAAAGAAAAGCAGCTAATGCAACTAAAACCAGCCAAATACTAGTCAATAAAACATGCTGAGGTAAACATGGTTTAATCATCAGCGTGGGCATCAATGAGCTCCTTCCCCTCTCTGATGATGTCATCTATTGACGAACTTAATGTCTGACAGTGAGTCTCACTTCCTCTTAAAGATTTCATTCAGGTACGCAGACTTCATTCAGCGCTTCTCTGACAAACAGGCAGAGGGAGGAACACTTACTCCCACTGATTATATTCGATAAAATAGATTTTTTTTTTACCCCTTCATTTTCATCTCTGTCGAGACAGGCATTCCTTTTTTTGTTTTGTTTTTTACTCCAACTCAAAAGAGAGTGGGAATATAATTACAGCAGCTCCTCAGTTTTGTAAAGACTCAGATGCTGATTGTGTTTGTCACCTCGTTTCTTCAGCCTTGGTGTTTTTCACTCAATCTCAAAACATTGTTATTGCGAACACGTCGTCGCCGCCACCTTATATTCTTACACCCTTTTAAAAACATTGATGAAAGCCTCACAATGAGCCCTTTTCTCCCTTAGCTGTTTTTGTTTGCTTTAAACTATTGCGGTAAACACTGCCAGGTTTGACCTTAACAGGGGAAATCTTTCTGCAATTTGAGATTATAACATTTTATATATATATATATATTTATATATACTCTTGCCAGGGGAGCTCTACCCATTTCCTCCTGGTTTCCTTTGCAGTAAACACCAGTTAAGGTCAATAGTTCTTTCATCAATGCTGCTCCACAGAGACACATATTTTGAAATTTTGCTCTTGTACATTCAGATCAATATTAGCAGGAGGTGGCGTTTTGATCATTTCATATTATTAAAAAATAGTCACAAGATTTCTGTGTACCCTTGTTCAGAGTGAGGAGCCAGAAATCTTATTACCATCATTTTTCACTATATAGGATTTCTGCTATGATGCAGTGAAGGTGAAACAGAAGTTGTGGTTGAACTGCTGCTCTTAAGTCCTGGAGGGAAGCAGACTGACTGATTCATGGCAGATGTGTGCAGAGTGGGTGGGGATGCAGGTCACTGCAAGCCACGCCCACTGCAGAGGGGGGACAAAGAGAAACACGTACAGGTAGGAAAGTGTTCAAAACATAAATTAATTGGTTATGTTGGTGCAGTGTGTAAGATTTGGTGACATCTAGAGGTGAAGTTTCATCACCTCACCCTCACCCTTCTGAATATGCAAGAGAACCTATGGTAGACTTCAGTTGTCATTAAAACTCAAAAAAATGTTTAGTGTGTCCACTCTGGGCTACTGTAAAAACATGGCGGCCCCCAGAGAGGACCCACTCCTCATGTAAATATACATTGATGGGCTCATTCAAAGGTAATGGAAATTTTTTTTTTGGTGATTGTAAATTCATGAAAATGTCAGTATATACAGTAATTGTTTTGTCATATTCTTAGAGGTGACAAAAATGACTGAAATCTTACACATGGCACCTTTAAAGAAAAATAATTTATGAAAAAGAAAAGAAAAGAAAAATTATCCTTTATAATATGAATGGAAAAAAAGAAAAAAAAAGAAATATAATCTAACTGTCTTTTGAGCATGCAGGCCTCTATAAACACTCCACAGCCATGTGCTAAGACATGAGAGACACACTTTTTTGAGGCGTCAGGTAGCCGTGTGCAGTGCTGGGGGAAATTAGCTGTCTGATTTAGCAAATCACAGGAGGGAAGCCAGGTAATTGGGGGAGCTGTTAGCCTGGTTTCCTCATCCCAGCGATCGAAGGCAGCTCTTTTCATGTCACTGTTAAACAAGCCAGGCTGTGCTTTAGAAATGATTTAAAAGGCCAGAGTGTGGGATTCCCAGAAATCCCATCAGCAGAGTCAAAATATTCACTACTCAAAGTGCTTATTGTCATGTGCACAGTAAGGAAACATGTTTCCCTGTACAATGGCATTTGTACTTTGCTGTCAACAGTGAATGCCACACAGAAAAAGAGTACATCTAAAAATAAAAATGGTAATAATAGAATTAAAGGCAGTTTAAGAGGCAGAATGTAAAAAAATACAGCACTGATGTGATCTATACCGTACAATGTAAAGTTTACATGTGCCTGTGCAAGTTGTTCGTGGAGCCTGCTCGGTATGAAACTTTAACTTTACACAGTCTACACTCTGCCTTGTACTATCAAACAGATTACTGTAGAACTAGGTGTTATACTACCCCTCTGTTGCATAACTGAAACTCTGTGGGGTAATCATGTGAGTGACGGCATCCTTCGGGTTGTCAAGTGGGTGCCCTCCCTCCTTGATGTTTCGCTGACAATACAAATGTAGACTATACAGTACATTTGTGAACAATACAGTAACAATATAGTACAAATGTAAACAATATGGTACTGTTGTAAACAACACAGTAGAAATGTGAAAGAATCAAGAATGTGAGTTTACCGGTTTCAAACCCAACTTGTTTACCATCGTCCGTATGGGCATCAGCTCCATGCTCCATCACCACCAGCAGACTCCACAGTAAAGTAGGCTGTTCCAGGTCACTCTGCCGAGGCGCAGCTCTTCCTTCAGGCTGCGGGGAAATAAATCAGAGTTTCTCTCTCCTGTAGAAAATCAAGGTCACGCTGGTGTCTTTTGAATCTGGGACAGTTCGTCTCATGTGACAAAGCTGTTCATCTACCTCACATTACCAGGGGCCGTTCTCGGCGGTTGTTAGCGCCGCACACGCAGACACATTTATTAAAACGAACCCCCAAATGTAAAAAAAAATCCCTCAACGTTAACACAATGAAATAAAAAAAGGGTGTATTTGAGCTTCGCATGTTGAGAACCTTGCACCGTCGCCGAACGGGGAGTCTTTTGCATGAACTCCTGACCATGGATGATCTCCTGTTGAGCTGTTTACTGTGGAGGAATTGATGGAGCATGATGCAGTATGTTTCTTACTTTGTGCCCTTCCTCTAAACTCCTCAGAGAGACCTCAGCCTACTTGCCTAGATTGAATATCCTCAGAGCCAGTGCGTGGTCGGTCGGCACTTGTTGTCACGCAACTTCTGGCAAAGCAGAGTGTGTTTCCGTAGTATGGAAATCAGCCAGCCAGATGTAATTTTTTCATTTTAGGGCATTTTATTTGCACGTTCTTGCGAGGTCATCCCATGAGAATTCGAAATGTGGACAGATTAACCAACAAACCGATGAATCAGAGGCCGCATAGTAGACAAATAACGTAACGTTTCACATCCATGCTAGCCTGGTAGCATCTGCTATAATGATACTTCGTACTTCCAGACGATCAAAACCAGGGTCTTGAGGTGTTCAATACGGTTCTAATTGCAATCAGTAAACATTGTCAATAAAGTGCTTTCAACTGTGCAACTCCACCGTTCGGCTCGTTTTCAGTGTCCTACCACTTCCGGCAACCCAAACTTTGCTTTCGCCTTAATTGTTCCTTATTTAATAGTGATCAAAAATAAAATATTCATAACATTAAAGTATACTTTCATTGAGGTGCAGTGTGTAAGATTTTGGTCATCTTTGTCACTTCAAAAAATATTTCAAAACTATTTCTTACTGATATTTTAAGGAATTTATAATCACGTAAAAGTTTTATTTTTTCCCATTACCCTTAAATGAGCCCATTAATGTATATTTACAAGAGGGGTGGGTCCTCTCTATGGGGGCCTCTATGTTTTTACAGTTGCCCAGAGTGGACATACTAAACATCTTTTGAGCTTAAATGACAACCAAGAGCTACCATAGGTTCTCCTGCATGCTCCAAAGGGAGGAGTTGTCCTGTCCTGACACGTCAAGTCCTGTGTTAAATGTTACATTCATCTTTAGTTTAGATTATGCAAATGTTTTTAGTCAAGTTGCAAGTCCAAGTCATGTTCCGTGTTTTAATTCAAGTCACTTTGTTCAGGCCATGTCTGCTTTCTTGTCCTCAGTGGATGGATGTGTCAAATTGAGGTCACTATGCATTTTGTCCTGTCTTGCACAAGAGTCAGGTCACTTGTCCATCCTGCCTCTTGTGTTTCCTGCCTGTCTAATTGTTAACCCTGCCCTATTGGGCTCCGGCTGTGTCCCCTTACCCCCTGTGTATATAAAAGCTGTGTCCCATTTAAAGTTCTGGCTCTTTTTAGAGAGCCTGTTCTTTTGGCTCGGCTCATTAAAAAGAGTCAGCTCTTTCGGCTCCCAAGTGGGTCCTCAGATTTTTTTTTTGCTTCATTTATTTACTTCATATATTTATTTATTACCAAATTATGTGTATTGTGTAAAATGAATTACTAATATAAAAACATACACTATATCACATGTTTATTATTCAAATGGATTTATTT
>JAFBJT010109075.1:55363-69225 GCA_016785325.1 Chascanopsetta lugubris
CTAAACGGGAAGCAGAGACATGTTGAGGCCAGACGGCTTAGCACTTAGCTTAGCAACCAGCAACGGAACAAATCACGGGTCCACAATGGAAAACCTTCCCCACGTTGGAGAACTCTGATGAGAAAAAATAAGTTTGCTGCTGACGCAGATGCCGGTATCCTAGCATACGTTTGTTGATAACACATTTCCTACCACAGTAGAATGAGTTATGATGCAGTTGAAGAAACCATCGGCTATTTCATCCTTTTATTTTATTCAAAACCAATCTGTATAGACTCAGCCTCATTTACTTTGATTCTTTGCATCCCCCTACACACACAATCTTTGTTTTTCTTTACATTGTTGTCTTCTGTTTCTGTTAGTCATATTGTCATTGGAGTGATGTTATTATTGAAAATCTTTATTCATTTTTACATTGATGAGTGTCCAGAAGCAGGCCAGAGGTCCCAAAGCCCACAGTCTTCAGCAAAGGGAACAGTTTATTTTATATCTTATACTAAATTATTATCATTACTATTACTGAGTAATGCAAGTGTTTTCAGCACGACCTCAATTCCATGGAGCTGGAGATGAGACTTCACATGCGTCATTGTTATGTTACTGTTTTTCTGTCATTTCATAAAGAAATCTATGAAGTGATTTCAAAATAATAACAGCTCATCTTTTTTTCTTCATTGATATTTAGTAGAACAGTTGAATGAGTGCAAATGACAAACTAATTCATGTGCATAAAATGAAAAAACAAATATCCAAAGTAAATGAATAAAAACAGAAATGGTATTTTCAATATCAAGTTTCCTGAACTTCCAGACACAGAAGCTATGGATGACTAGGAGACATGATACCAGTAAATAAAATGCAAATGAGTAAATAAGCTGAATAATGGCTCTTCCTATTGTCATCCCCAGACTCTGGTGTATTAGATCAGTGTATTAGATGGTCTAATACACTAACTGAACATGTGAAAAACCTTCAATGCTGAACAGGGGGAAGTGTGATAATAATGGTCATTTTCAGGTTCATATATCTCCTTCTCAATGGACATGCCCTTACCATTGCCACAGGTGGTACTTCTGGCATTTCAGCAGAAGGTGGGGCATCATGCCAGTGTGACGTTTCATTAGTGCATCCTGAATCAACATGGCTGCCTCTCCAGGAGTCTACCAGTCAGCTCCCTTAGTTCTTCAAGGCTGTTCGAGATAGCACACACACAACATGGATCCAAATCCACGAGACTTGAGAAGCGTGAATCAAAGAATATTTATTGCTCAATGAGACAAACAAAAAGGTGCACTATGGCAACATAAAACGTCACCGAAAACGAGGCTGGGATAAACCATAGAACACACTAAATCTAGAAAACAAAAGATGCACAATGGCAATAAAAGGTGTCAACAAAAAACGAGGCTGAGATATTCAACAAACTTAAAACATGAAGAAGGGTCTTCTTAACATGGGGAAGCAAGAACATGAAAGTGACGGATGAGAACAAACAACGAAGAGAGGGAACCAGGGCCAGGTGCAGGTAATCAGGAATCATACCAGGTGCTGACACTTTGGGAATCAGACGGGAGAAGGTTAAAGACAGACGAGGTGCAGACAGACAGGAGGGGGAAAACCCACACCAAAATAAAACAGGAAGTGACAGAAAAGTGACTCAACTGAAAGGGGAAGACAAACATAACTTAACAAACATGACACGTGACACAGGCTCATCTCCGCAATACATCTCTGAAGACACACACATACGACAGATAAGGCTTTAGTAGATCCCTAATATTGAATGATATGATCTCAGGATAGTAATCAGAACAATAATTACAACAAAAACAACAAATGAAATAATTAATAACCCAATTAACAGTAATGATTCTCAGAAAAGTTTTGCAACTGAGGATACTGGCTATAATAATTCTACACTTTGTCACTCTGGTTTTACAGGCGTGTTAAAGACATGTGCTAATGGATTATAATAATTTTAAACAGAGGGGGAAGAAGACAAAAAGAATAATGTATACAATTCAGTCTGAATAAAGTAGCAGTTTACACATGTGGTGATAACAAGTCAGGGCACAAACATGTGCCTCCTGCTAACATCATACAGGAACGCTAGGAATAGAGTAAATTGTAAAAGCGCAGAATAAACAAAACTGTGTTGCTTGCGTCGAGCTGCTGTGCTTTGGGCCAAGTCTCCTTCATCTCTCCTGGTGCAACTGCGTAGCTTCCCAGTGGTCTCAGGCCTGCATCACCGGCGTCTCCATAGCATAGAAGCTAACGTTAGCCCGGTGGCTGAACGACAGTATCTTAGCGACGTTGGAACGATCACTAGTAGAGTGTTGATTAGTGTTTACAGCCATTAGTAACATTGTAAATATACTAAAATAATTTTTCTTCTAAAAAATGCTTTGGGCTGTTGAAGTCATGGGGCCGCCGTAGCTCTGCTGACACTCAGAAGAGGAGGGGCTGACCGCTGCAGACAAGACAGCAGGTAACCTATGTGTTGGCAGATGTAGACCCATGGGTGTCTAAACTAGTCATCTGTCCCCGCGTGCAAAAGGAAACAAAAACATTTGTTAATACCAAAAAGACAACTAAAACATAGGCTGCTCATTAAACACCTAAAGAACATCAGAAACAAATACAAACCAAACAGAGTTCATTAACCCAGAGCCCTGCCACAGCTTCAGCAGGAAGAGAGAGGACAAATGTAGACAAGGGACCAGGTGAACCGAAGACCTTGATTAGAGTCGAGAGGAGTGGTGATGATAACCAGGTGTGCCAACTCGGGTAGACAGAAGATCTTGCAGGTAGTGGAGAGAGGAGCTGATGAAAGTCAGGTGTGCCACTCCACTGAACTTGGGGAGAATATGAGGGACAGCAGAGGGACACAAAGAAAACACACCACACAACAAAACCCAGGAAGACCCACTAACCATACGGGACAACAACAGAACAGAAATAAACACCACATGTAACAGTAACGTTTCCATTAAAGGGGACCTATTGTGGTCTTCCTCACTTTTGGACTTAAATAGATTGTTTTTAGTGAAGAAGTATCGCTACTTAGCTGGTCGAAACCGCATAAAATGACGTAAACGCATTTATGAGTAATTTAACAGATGGTGGCAGCTTCAGCAGGAGCAGCAAAGCCCGCGGTTTGCAACACAAGGCAATTTGTGACGTCACAAACCGAGGGTGGCCGTGTGTGTCTGCACTAGAGGATGTCAATCAAACAACGGCACTCTCCAACCAAACTATACGGCTCGAAAGGGTACGTGATCTCGCAATGCATTGTGGGCCACTGGCGCCATTTTAGCAGGCAACAGGCTTTGTTTACATTGCTGAGTTAGACACAGTGCTGCAGAGACAGAGGCACAAACAAAGGGATAAATTGACCATACAAAACATAAAGGCGATAGACCGAACCGAGACAAGCTGGACCCTGTTCCGAAGACTCGGTATCTCAAAAAAATAAGCAAAATCGGTGTAATTGATCCATCTGAGCTTTGCCCGTTTTTGGATGAACCAAGAAGTAGGAGGAGTTGAGCATCGGCAAGATGGCTGACAAACCTATGGGTGATATCATGGACGCTACATCCATATTTATCTACAGTCTATATTAATTTCTTACTTAATTGATTATCAGTCTGTTCCGATCTAATTGTTGGCTGAAAAACGAAAACAATGTTCTTGGAGATTATAAAGTGCTTATTTATGATCATGGCTCTGACACCACATTGTCACATCACACGTTATAAACTAACTTTGAGTATTACACCTTTTCTGCCAGACTCCCCCTTCTCCCCGCACCATCCTTCTAGTCTCTGTTTAACACATCAGTCATTCTAAAGCAACCTCGTCTCACATGGCGCTGCGACGTCTGATCGGATCTCGTCGACAGTTATCTATAAGGTCAGTGACAGCCTTTTGAAAAATCTTTTTTCTTGCCAAAATACTCAAGAATAATAAAAGGCAGAAAGTTCAGACTTCTTCCCAGAGGTCTGCATGTTTTCTGCATAAAGGTCATCCCATCAAAAAAAAAAAAAAACAGCATAGGGCCTGCCAACAGGGAGATGCATTGTCTGAAAGTTTAAGGGGAAATGTGGATATTTAACATCAGCGTTGGATGTGGCTTTTCGTTTGTACTTTCCAGAAGGCACAGGAGGACCACTCCAGTGCAGATGGATGAAGCACAATAGGAAGTGATAAAACTATGTTTATCTTTGTATACAGTCTATGTATGTAAGTCATCACATTGGGCATTGGAAGAATCTACGTATCTACATCGTACACAAAGCCCCAAAGATCTTTTTGGGGACTATGTGTACAAGATGGTTAGCACACTTGCAGTTCCAGTATTTGGCCACAATGTCTAGCTATGTCTTGGAAATCACCCACAAACTGAATTCCATTTGATGCTCTCAATCACTCAAGCGGCATTTAATGAATCCACCTGAGAGGAGCACAAAGCAGAATTAAACTGTTTAATGGACGGCCATTTGACCGCTGCTCCTCCATGTGGGCCTCACTTATCAAAAAAAAACCTTGTTGCTTTTTTCCATCTAAATGCAAATGGACGTCGGAAACCACTGCCATTTGCTATCTTCCCATTTGTTTGTGCTCCGTTGTGACCGAAAGGTTTTGTTAAGGTATTGTGAGGAAAGCCTTGCCCTCTCACTCCTCTATGCATTTCAAAAAGGGTTTTTTCAGATGACCTGAAATATGATGGCAACAGTAGATATGAATGCACATGTCATAAAAGTAATAGGAGTCGTGTTGGGCTCTATTGTTGAAGTCAGAGACCAGGAATGCAAAGCTTTGGTATGCGTTACGAAAACAGGTTCAAGCCCTAAAACAACACATAGAAATATCTTGCATTTTTGCCACAGTGACTTTTGCCATACCTACTTGGCTCGACTCGACTCTCGGTGTTTAGAGTGTTTTTAGTACCTGCTAGGCTGATGTTCAAAGCAAGCTGAGTTGGGCCAAGAGTGTGATGCAAACTGACCACAAGCCGTGGTCTCACAGGATGAATCATTAAGAATGACTCATTCACAACAATCCAACCCGCCATATTTAAAGCCCAGTTGAAGCTCAGACATCCTGAAGCTCTGCACCCACTGCAGGGACCTTCCTAAAGAGTTCCAAAGACGGATGGGATGGACAGTCCTTTCACCCATTTCCTTATCGGTATATATTGACCGTAACCCTTAAGAGTTCCTAAGGACATTTTTGTCCTGTCTGTTATTCATTTTGAAGTCATTTTGTCTGTGTTGAATGAAAAAAGCTAAAATTTTCCAGATGTTAATTCTTTTCAGAAAATTTTAGAATGGTCCCATCTGTTTTTTAAATTAGCCTAAAATGGCTATGCTACGCAAAAACCGACACATTTGCTCATTATGGACAAAAATATCCCATTGACAACCATTGAAAATGCCATTTTTGATTCCACATTCATCCTAACATAAACTAATGCAATCATTTAAGTTAGGGTATCATTCTGAACAGTTGGCTTTCCATTTAAATTTTTTTGAATTTGACCACCAGGTGACGTTAGTTTTTACCATTTAAAGCATACAGCAAAATTTCACTATCTTTATGGTTTTCTACAAGGCTGCTATGACCCTGAAATGATATTGGATTATGGTCTGTATGTGTGTGTGTATGTGTGTGTGTGTGTGTGTGTATGTGTGTGTGCGTGTCATACATATCTTTTCTCTAGGAAAGCAACACTGCATATGAGCAAATTCAAACATAAAAACGACAAGCATTATATTAAGAAGATAAGATAAGATAATGTAAAACAAAATTGGACCGCTCAGATAGTTTATGCAGGTAACTGCAGCCATGGTTATAAGTCCATTTTGATCCTGGATCCATCACGATTCAGCACCACGATCCAGGACCCACTGCCAGATCAGTCAAAGTTAGAAACTGTAACACGTCAAAGTCACACGACCCATCCTCACAGATCATGAGCCACTGACACAATCCAACCTCGCAGAAAGCAGCCTGCTCGTCATCACAGCGTCAGGGTCGGAAAAGCTTTTCATCAAAACGCACAGTTCGGCTGAAGTGGTGAAACCTCTTGTGGAACACTCGCCCAGAAAACGTTCCATCCTGATTTCTCACTCCAGGCTGAGGGTTGATTTCTTTTTGACCAGTAAACACAAAGCCCAAAATGAACAGCCAGTGGGGTTTGGGCAGTGCCTGGTGTGTACGTCCAGGGATCAAACCTTTGGCTGTTGAGTTGTGGCAGGGCATTGCAGCGTTTGTGGGAGACAAAAATATTTTTCTATTTTTCAAGTCCATCCCACAGCTGCTTCATCCATCTCCTCTGCTGAATCTTTAGATTAGTCAGAGATGGACTTGAGCTGGTGTGTTTCTACCTCTGAGACCTCTGTGTCAGCCTGAGTGCATCTTTGGAGTCAAGTGTATGATCATTTCCAGAGCCTCCTATGTGCTGTAATGTCTTGCCATCTCAAGAACAACCACTCCATCAGCACGTATGATGACAATGATAATAACAACAACAACAACAACAACAATAATAATAATAATAATAATAGAGTAGTACTAATAATGACAATAAAATGGATTCTATTCATATTGCGCTTTTCATGACACTGAAAGTGCTTTCCAGAGAAGGGTGGACCCGGTAGCTATTTTGCTCCAGAACGCTCACCACACACCAGTTAGAGGTGGAGAGGGAGGAAATGATTTGAGGCAATCAGAAGTGAGGGATGATTAGGTGACCAAATGGAGAAAGCCTGGTTGGAAATTTAGCCCTGACACCGGGAACAGTTCATTCAATCTGTCACTTTAGAGGAAATGATGATTCATGAAAATCAAATTTCCTACTAATCATTGACCCATCTCAGGGCCTAATAATAATTATATTAATTATTAATATTATTAATATAATAATAATAATTATTATTTTTATTTTACTTCTTTATTACGTAAACAAGTTGGACTTTTAAGGGTTAAAATCTGCATAAAGTTTTACATGTATATTTCAGGCTTAAGTAGTTCTTGAAGACTGAGTGATTTAAAGTAGAAAAAATGTTGATATACAACATTTTACAGTAGTTTTTGGGAATAGGGTATTTTTGTCCTTAGGAACACGTGATTTTTTTAAATCAAATCTGACACTGCAAAAAAAATAACAATACTTGAAAATCAATGTTGCTACTAATCATTGACCCATAATAATACCTCATGAAATGTTTCTCATGGAAATTATCTTTGTTTTTTGGGGGGTTTTTCAGTAAAAAAAAACAAAAAAACGATGGGAGTAATGTAAACAAATGGGCATTTAAAGGGTTAAAATCTCAAAAATATGTATGACGTTTGATCTCTATATTTCAAGCTGAAGTATTTCTAGAAGACTGGGTCATTTAAAATAGAAATGTTGACATGATATTTTTACAGCAGTTTTTGGGAAGCGGACATCTAAATAATATTCCCATATATATAGTCTCTCTCATCCAACAGTACTGCTATTCTGGTGCACACCTCTGTTACATCCCGCCTGGATTATTGTATTGTCCCTTCTTTTTGGTTTACCTGACAAATCCATCCTTCAACTGCAACTGGTACAAAATTCTGCCGTCCAAATATATCCAGAAACTGTCCGTCAGTCATAAAACTCCTGTCCTGCAGCAACTCACCCAACGAATCCTACATCTCAAGGATGAAGAATCATCAACCAAAAGTCATCGAGCCCCCTCCACCTGGACATCGTCCACTGTACAAGTCAGACTGATTTGTGCCGGGTCCAGGCTGTGACACTATTATCAGTAATGTTTTCCACCAGGAAAAGTCGGGGCCCCATGGATGTCAGGTTATTTTCTCAATACCGGTGATGCTAGCTAACAGAAAAGCAGTTAAACTGTCGAAAACTAAAAAGGGATTAATTAAATCTTCTTATTTAGTTACCTGCAAAACAGGGAACATACCAGTGTCTCCTGTTTTCTCCACCAGGTTACCTCTTCTCAACAGCATATCATTAGATAATAAATCACTGTTAATTAATGACATTATTCTGTCCTATGATCAAAATTTTATACTTCTTAGTCCAGTGCAGCATCAAGCACGTGGCACCCTCTGCTGTCTTATTCCTGTACTGACAACAATAGATTCTCTGTATCTAGATGACCTCAGAATGTACAAGCAGCTAGTTCCACTCCCACATGAACAGTTAAACTAGCTCTACTGAATATCTGGTCTCTCTTGCACATGTCTTTTTTAATCAATGATCTTATTTGCTCACAGAATCTTGATGTTTTGCTTTTAACTGAGACATGGTTGGACCGAGCCAACAATGCTCCTATCCTTATTAAATCAGCCCCTCCAAATTTTAATTTTATGAGTGCTACCCGCTCAAATAAAAAAGGAGGTGGAATAGCCACAATAATCAAAGCGTCTTTCCAGGGCAAACGGTCATATTTTGGAGACTTTGCATTTTTTAAATATTTAAGCGTTGTTAGCGTTTCAGTGTTCTCCTCAAATTATGGTACTGATCATTTACAGGCCCCCCAAACACTCGGCCTAGAAGAACTAGGTGAATTGTTATCAACCATTTGTTTAGAATATGACTGTCTCAACATATCACAGGATTTCAATTTGCATGTAGTTAATCCAGAAAACAGCTATACCAACAAACTACTCACACTAATTGACACTTTAAACTTCACACAATATGTGCAGGGGCCAACACACTCTCATGGAAATACTCTTGACGTTGTCATTACAAAGGGTCTCAACATCACTATAGTGGTGAAGGATTTGGCATTGTCTGATTGTTTCTTTCATATCTTTCTTTAATGTATTTATGTCCCCGCAAATTCAGAATAGTTGTGTGATGGTAGGAGAGAGAATCAAAACTGATCACACTGGTGCTCTCTTTGATCAGGCACTCTTCAAAACCTTGAGTTAACCATCAGACTCAGTGGACGATTTAAAGGATAATTTTAACTCAAAAATGGTTAACATTATGGGGGATATGCTCCATTTAAGCACAAAAGCGTCACTGAAAAGCGGAAAGCACCATGGAAGCAAAACCCTACGGTCAAAGGAGGACTGAAAGAGAATGGCGTGAATCCAAACTTCTTATCCATTTTCAAATACACAAAGAGATGCTATGTAAATATAACTCTGAAACATGCAAAGGATGACAGTCTTTCTTCTCCAACATCCTCAGAATTTGAACAATGCTCCAGTTCATTTTTCACAAGTCAAAAAGTTAACTAATCCTCCTTTGCAATTAGGACCCGAGCTTGTCTCCACAAAAAAGTGCAATGAGTTTGCATCATTTTTAAGAGTAAAATTGATCAAATTAGTCTGAACTTATCATCTCAAATGCAAATCACTCAGAACCTCGAACCACCAGAAACAAAAAGGGGAGCGCTTGACTTGATGTCTGAATTTAGCTTGGTTGACATTGCAATTCTTGAAAAAATGGTTCAAAACCTCAATTCTTCCATGTGTCAACTGCACTTCAACATCTATGTCCTTGACTTGTGGAGTCCCCCAGGGCTCAATTTTGGGTCCACTTCTTTTTAACCTAAATATGCTCCCACTTGGCCAAACCTTACGAATAATTTCGTCTCCTATCATAGCTCTGCTAACGACACCCAAATGGACTTAGCTTTGACAACTGATGACTATGGTCCTCTTGAAACTCTGTCATTATATTGAGCAAATTAACCACTGGCTGTCTCAGAACTTCCTCTAGCTAAACAAGGATAAAACTGAAGTAATATTTGGTAAAAAGGAGGAAAGATATAGGATTGCCACCATTCTTGACAAAAAAAGGACTTAAAACAAAGGATACTGTCAGAAATCTTGGTGTCCTCATAGACAGTGATCTAAATTTTAACCGCCACATGAAAGCAATTACTAAATCAGCATTCTACCATCTCAGAAACATTGCCAAACGTAGGGTGTTTAGGTCAAAAAATGACTTTGAGAAACTAATTCATGCTCTTATTTCCAGCAGGGTTGATTACTGCAATGGACTGTACACAGCCCCCCCCCCCGCTCCCCCCCCCCCCCCCCCCAAAAAAAAAGACCCTTAAACAGCTTCAAATTATACAAAATGCAGCAGCAAGAGTTCTTACAAAAACAAAAAGAACCGACCACATAAACCCGATACTGAAATCCCTCCACTGGCTCCCAGTAAGTTACAGGGTTGATTTTAAACATTGCTGCTTGTTTTGAAGTGGCTTAATGGGATAGGGCCAAGGTATCTATCGAACATATTTCAGCAGTACGTACCACTCAGCTCTCTCAGATCACAACAGAAGTGTCTATCAGAAAAACCCACTCTTCGTGCTAATCAGGGTGAAGCAGCACTCAGCTACTATGCTCTTCACCTCTGGAACCAACTTCCAGAAGGCATAAAAAAATGCTCCAACCATTTTGTTTTAAGCATCGACTTCAGGCCAAACTTTTTTCAGATGTCTTCTGCTAACTCACTATGCTTCCTTGAAGCCTTATTACTTACTGTGGTAGACTAATACATTTTATTATGCTATTTTAATTTCTTTATCGTTCTTGTATTGCCACAGTGTATGAAATGTGCTATATAAATAAAGTTGGCATGCCTTGCCTTGCCAATGTATGGTCACCTTGAGTGTCAGTCCCGTTGCCTGCCTACACCATGTACTATTTGGCCATACCTTGACCTTGGTGTCATCACTGGTTCTACACAAATACTGGCAAATAGGAGGAGAACCAAAACTCTCGGTAGAACCCTCTGGACAAAATCACATGCAGTGACCCATATAGTTGAATACAACAGTCTCTGTGTTCAGGGAACCAAAGACCACTGAAAATGGAAGCCACACTCTTACTGCTTCTACACCTATGGAAGATTACCAACTTTAAAAGTAAATCAATCACATTATGGGATGCCTTCACCCTGTCGGTCTTTGGATGGTGCATGTGAAGACAGGAAAAAAGTTCTGGGGGAGGAAGACATTTGATTACATTTGATTGATTACTCTCTGATGCTGGTGTTGTTTGTTGTTGTGGCCCCAGGGCACACTGGAAAGAATCGACTTGTGGCGCATAATTAAATGCCTCACTTGAAATCAACAGCAAATAACTGCTTTAGAAGCAGATAGATGTTGGGGGGTGGGGGGTACTAAAAATAATTTGCTTGAATTCTAGTATTTATAAGTTGATAACAGTGAATTGAGAAAGATAATTAAATATCAATTTGTCTCTGATGTTTAAAAGTTGAAACTTGAAAATGTATTTTTATTTCAATTATTTTCATTAATATTATTTCTCTGCTTCTTTTTGCTTCTTCTCTAATTATTCATTCAGCTTTGTCTGTTCTTCTGTCTCCCAGAGTTAAAAAGTCTGTATGTATTGAACTCTCTAAAACGGCTATATTAACATACTATACTGACGGCAGCCATTTTTTTCATTTTAAAACTGTACTTGAAGATGGAGTAGAAGTTTACTTTATTTAATCTATTTACTCCTGTTCATCATTCTCACTGGACACAAGCTCTTCTTTAAATCCCAGTTTGACTGGTTAAACTGTATATCTGTTATGGTAATGGTGCCACTTGTATGGTTTTTCCCCATTTGTCAAAATCACTGTAAAAAAATATAAATATTTGAAAAAAACCTAGAACCTTTTGCACAGTATCAGCACATTGCAGCATCCAGGCTGTAATTTTGGATTACAGCCTGCCCAGATACTTAACCTCTGTTTTGTTCCTCCTCATTAAATGGACTGGTAAGTATGTTTTCTATAAATAAATAAATGCATGAATAGATAAATAAATGAAAGTCCTCTCCTGTGTATTCATACTGTCTCTCACTTTCTTTTATACCTCAAACTTGCCCTTCAGACTCACCTACTGGCTACATAATGTAGTATATAAAAACAATGGGCTGCTGTAAATCTTATACCTAAGGTTAAAAAAAAAAAATTCAATCTATTGGAGAGTTGGTGGGGTGTTGATTTATTCTAATGGTCATTGTGGAGGCTGTAAATTGCAGTGCCACCAGATTACATTGGGTTATTCTGAGAGGTGTAATATTTTGTATCATCTCATTTGCATGCGTTCGGGCTGATGAGCTTTGGACTTGCTCAGTTCTTATAGTTGTCACTTGCAACTTCTTAAAGTTTGTAAAGCAACTCATCACATCTAATGATCTATATCTATATCAATATATCTATATATCTATCTAGATATCTATCTATCTATCTATCTATCTATCTATCTATATATATATATAGATAGATATCTATCTATCTATCTATCTATCTATCTATCTATCTATATATTTATACATATATAAGTGAACATTTTCATACATGACACGTCTCGCCTGCACCTATTTTTATGTTCATTTATGTCATACACAACATATGGAACATATGAATTCTCACATGTATAAATTCTCTATATGCAGGATTGCAAAATATTTTACGATGACATTAACCATACATATTTCTGATATAGCAAATTTTGCTAGATAGCAATTCAAGTATGCATCAAACGTTTAGCTTCATATATCTTATAATGTTACACATAATAATAAAAATATATTGTCAATGGCAATATCAACCCTGCTATCTGAATATATGGCATATATCGCCTCAATTATCATTAAAATGAAATAAATAAATATATGTTATATATAAGTAAATATGTATAAGTATATAAATAATTATAAAGGGCTCATTCTAAGGTATTGACTGCAGTGATTCATGCATTACACAATGGAAATAGAATGAAAATAATAATAATAATAATAATTTACAATAATAATAATGATTGCATTTACAGGACATTTAATAACTTTTTAGTCTTATGAGTAATCATAAGCACTGTGAAACCAGGTGAATCGATGTATACAATGCGCTTGTACTGATGTGCTTTAATAGTTTGTAAACAAACATAGAATGCACAAGAACAGTCAAGTTGTGTTTGTTTGAAGCCTTTAAATTAGTTTCTAGTTATTTGTGCAATTACACAGAAACCATTTTTTCCCATTCATACCACATTTAGCCGTATTATCAAAAAAATGTGAAGGACAATACATTCCTAAACAAAAAAGGACATCAAAGCCTTTATGGCAACAAATGAACCTCACAACATTTCTTTTTTTAAGAAGTGGCTATAGAGCTATACTGCATGAACATGAAATATTGCACATAGAGAAAAAGGCTTTTGGGATGACATCATTATTATTTAGTGATAAGAATGAGCAGAAAGTGTGTTCAGCTAAGCAAAGTGGATGGTACAGATATTCATCCATTGACACCCATTCCTCACAAAGACTTTCCCCAAAAAAAGGTAAAACATCATAATCTATGTACAATGACAAAGATTGTGTGGACCTCTAACTGACATCATTCAATATAAATTTAATGTGAACATCGAAAAATACATTTCTTGAATAAATGTATATATATATCGATATCTATATCTGTATATATATACATAAATATATGTGTGTGTGTGTAGCTATGTGTGTGTGTGTTTGTTTGTGTGTGTTTGTGTGTGTGTGTGTGTGTGTCTATACGCACTCCACAGAGGGGTATAGTTACAACATACCCCTCTATGGCGTCCGAGGGCCTGTCATCACTGCCTCTGCTGTAGTTTTGAATTATTTAATTCTGTTTTATTGAGTTGGGACTTAACCCGGGATCTAAGATAGATTTGGCCACATCCCTACACTGTCAGTAAATGATATGAGGACACAGAATGAGAATTGAAGTTTTATAATTTGCATTTCACACTGATTAAAAAAATGCAATGTTCCAGAAGTTTCATTGGACCAAATGTCATAATCATGGAATGTCGTGAAATATATTTATATATATATAT
>JAFBJT010109076.1:0-45563 GCA_016785325.1 Chascanopsetta lugubris
GTGCGCGTGTGTGTGTGTGTGGGTGTGTTTGCGTGTGTATGTGTGTGTGTGAGAGAGAGAGAGAGGGAGAGTAGATGTTTGATTTAGACTGATGACGATGTTGTATGTTCCTCTAAATATACATGTATATACATATATATATATGTATGTATGTATATACATATATATATATATATATATATGTATGTATGTATGTATATATAATATATATCCATCCCTTTAAAAAAACATTCGTTCCTTCGACCAAAAAATGGCCTCTTCCCAAAAACTGCTGTAAAAAACGTAATAGATCAATATATTTTTCTACTTTTTTCTAGAACTACTTCAGCCTGAAATATAGATATCAAACTTTATGCATATTTTTGAGATTTTAACCCTTTAAATGCCAATTTGTTTACATAACTCCCATTGATTTTAATGTAAGAAAAAACAAAGATAATTTCCATAAAACACATTTCAAGTGGTCTTTGAATATTATTATCAGGCCCTGAGATGGGTCAATGATAAGTAGCAGCGCTGATTTTCATGCATCATAATTTTTTCTGCAGCGTCAGATTGAATGAACTACCTCTGCAAGCACATTATGTCACTCAGTGCTGCCTTTGGAGTAAAGGCTTGATACGAATGCTGTTCTTTGATTGCCTTTGTACTTGAGATGAAATGAAATGAAATGAAATGAAACGGTTTTGAAGCTGTCTCACTTCATTATGATGTGAATGGTGTGTCTAGAGCCCCTCTGTCATCTCCTGGACCATGCCCATCCTCTGGTTGGCTCCAGCAGGATTGCCAGCTGTTTGGTCTCTGTACACCTGCTGTCTCTAGGTGTAGGATGCTTGGACGTCGCAGGTTGCCCATATTTACATGGCAGTGTAGGCACATGGGTAGCACCCAGGAGGCATTGTTGTCCAGAGGGAGTACCTGTCCGCTGGACTAGGTGGGAACAATGCCCCTGTTGCGATGACACCAAAACAATTGCGAGTGCTATGCCTCCGATGAGATGCTAAACTGAGTTGCAAGGAGTAGGGGTGTGTTGTTTGATGAGCCCTTAACTGAGAACCTGATTTTCTCTGTTTTGAGAAAGTAAAGGATATCACACAGCCAATGTATGTGGGAGAGAGGAATTTTTCGATTTCCATTTGAATAGAATAAGCCTCCTTGCCAAAAGGGTAACAAAGGCAATCATGTCTTTTTTGGAACGTGTCAAAGAAGACCTCCAAGAAGAAACTCCAAACAAAGCCATAAGAGCGTTTGGGGCAATTGTCTCTCCTATAATATCTGAGAGAGTATTAAAGATGTCCGTCTAATAGTTATGTAGAGAGGGACAATGCCAAAGCATATGAATAAGGTTTGCTGGAGTGTGGTTACACCTGTCACAGGCTTCAGACACATCCCTATACATCTTTGATAGCCTAGCCTTAGTGTAATGAGTGCGGCGAACGATTTTAAACTGGATGAGAGCATGTCTTGCACAAATTGAAGATTTATGAACCAAGTATTTCATCCCATTGATCGTCAAGACAGTTCCCCTCCCAGATCTTCCCTTCACATGGTCCTTATAGAATCAAGTGAATCTGAGCTGAGTGAGCTAATTTGGCTGTAGACCTCAGAGATCACTCCCTTAAATGAGGGGGAAATTCTGGGAATGTAGAGGGTACAAAACTGCTTACCTGGAGATATCTAAAACAAATTGTTTTGGAAGTGAAAATGTTCTTGAAATTTGTTCAAAAGTGGCATAGGTGTCATCAATAAATAGGTTTCGAAAAGAACAAAGACCTTGGCTGTCCCAAGTTGAAAAAGCAGAGAAGGGGAGATGTGATTAGAGGCAATAGGGGCATGAACAGAGAAAGATTGTAACCGTAAAAAGCGCTTAAACTGAGCCCAAATCTTAAGAGATGTTTTAACAATAATATTTTTTACCGAAGGGGGAAGTAAGAGATAGAATGGGAAAATATGCGAGGGCTTTTACAGAGACAGGTTTAGCGGAGTTTGCCTCTATTGTTAACCATGTAGGTGGCGGATCAAAACCCTCATATTGAATCCAGTATTTAAAACTCCTGATATTAGCAGCCCAATAGCAGACTTTCATATTGGGTAAGGCCAGCCCCCCAAGCGACTTTGGTCTCTGCAAGTGTGATTTACGCAACATAGTGGTCTTATTGTTCCAGACATAACCGAGAATCAGATTGTCCAATTTATGAAAAAAAGACTGGGAAAGAAAAAGGGGAATGCTTTGGAATAAATATGAAAAACAAGGGGCCACAATTATTTTTACTGAATTGACACGAGCAGCCAGTGATAAGTTGAGTAAGGACCAAAGTCTCCTTGAGTTCATTATAGTAGAGGAGCAAAATTTGCTTCATAAAGGTCACGAGTGGCACAAACCCCAAGATAAGAGAACTGGGCAACTTTAAAAGATAAACTATGTAAGGGGAACACCTTTGCAGCGGAAATATCTCGCTTTTAGATTCAGATTTAGATTTTAGATTCAATTTGTAGCCAGAAAAATAACTAAGTGATTGCAGAGTAGACAAGATAGCTGGAATCGAGATTGGAATATTAGAAATATACAAAAGTAAGTCATCTGCATATAGAGATACCGTTAGCTTGACATGACTTCTTACTATACCATGGATATTAGGGTTTGAACGTAAAGCCACAGAGAGGGGTTCAATGGCGATCGCAAAAAGGAGGGGGCTTAAAGGGCAGCCCTGCCTTCTGGAATGAGATGGATGGAAGTATTTGGATTGAATGTCATTGGTCCTAACTGAGGTCTGTGGGGAAGCATAAAGCAATTTAATCCAGGCTTTGTATTTTTCCCCAAAACCAAAGTTTTGTAAAGTATAGAAAAGATAATCCCACTCAACCCGATCAAAGGACTTTTCGGCGTCCCTGGATATCTGGGCCTCTTCCATATCAGAGATAGAGGAATTATAAATGGTGTCAAATACTTGTCTAAGATTAGAAAAAGAATGTCTACCACAAACAAATCCAGTTTGATTTGGCGGTATAATAGATGGGAAGATAGGGTTGAGACGTACCGCCTGCAGTTTGGACAAAATCTTAAAGGGGACCTATTGAGGTTTTCCTCACTTTTGGAGTTAAACACACTGTTATGGTGTAGAAGTATCACTAATAAAATGGTCGAAATCGTGTAAAATGACCTAAACGCATGTTTGAGTAATTTAACAAAAACGGTGGCAGCTTTAGGAGGAGAAGTCAAAGCCTCAGTTTGCAACACAGATACGTTAATGATGTCATTAAATTAAGTGGGTGTGTGCATCTGCACGAGAGGATGTCAATCAAACAGCGGCACTCTTCAACCTAACTATGCGGCTCAAAAGGGCACGTGATCTTGCAATACATTGTGGGCAGCCAGCGCCATAATTGTATTTTTTTGTCATGTAGTTTGTTAGACACTGCTGCTAAGAAATAGGCACAAACACAGGGATAAATGGACCCCGCAAAACATAAAAGCGATGGACCGAACCGAGACGAGCTGGACCCTGTTCCGAAGGCTCGGTATCTCCAAAAAATGAGTCAAATTGGTGGAATTGATCCGTACGAGCACGGCGACTGGTCAAGAGATTTAAATGACCTGAGCTGAGTTTGTCCTCTATATCGTCAATGGAGTTATTATACCGTCAAATAATTTATTCTTTAAGGGCTCGTGGACTAAGCTTTAAGCTTGTTGGGTTGGTGCAAGACCTCTGAATGTCCCGTGTTAAAGAGAAGACCTTCCACACTTTTACCTCACTGTGTCCCACGGTGCTGCTTCTTTGCTTGCTTTTAACTAACATGTTGTTTGTTTCAAACAAACTATATTTTAAGCCTGTAATCTGCTCTGAGAACGCCAGTCCAACCATGTCGTATGAACATGTTCGCTATGATTAAGCATCTGGTACTTCGGTAAAGACAGAAACAGATTCGGATTTCTCAGTTCAATTCCTCCGCAAAGGAAGGATGTAAAAGTACAGTTGGCGGCTCGTTAGACTCCCTGTAATGTAGCGGTAACGTAACCAGTTTCCCATGTTCAGGAAACAACACTGTTCCTAATGCGCTTTATCCGTTAGCCTCATGGCTAGCTCAGGCTAACATGACATAACATGTCAACAGCACAGTGGGACTTTGAACCAAGCGGTCTAGTATCTCTATCTGTAATCATTTCAGTGTGATTGTACGCTGCAAAGGCCATTCTGGCTCAAACATATACGGACGCACTCTTATGTTCATGTTTTAAACTCGGTTACTTTGCCTTACATTGTTTATATTCTGCATTGGAGGATGCCGGCTCAGAGCCGCTTGTGAGTGTGAAAGGTGCTTGCTTTGAAGGCAGGCCTAGCCTACATTTTCAGCCAATCTGGGATCGCCTACCGATCAGCCAATCAGGGGATAGTGACGTTTCAGCAGGGTGGGGTGAGAGGCAAAACCCGCGTTTGACTCTCACAAGGAATGCCTGACTTTTAAAAGTCAAAAATGTAAAATTACAAAAGCGTTTCTGAGACTATAAATACTGTTTATGAGGAGGAGGCATATTGTGAAAAACTTGGTGTACGTATCTAACAGCAGAGTAGACAATTTTGGCCAGAGTACTTTGTAAAATTCTACTGGGTACCCATCTGGTCCCGGGCATTTGCCACTTTGTAAAGCCAGTATTGCTGAATTAAGTTCCTCTTTTGTGATTGGTCGATCCAGTGAGTGTTCAAGTCATCGCAAAAAAAGTTTAAGTCAGAAGAGGAACAGGTCTAGTTTTATCACCATGCTCAAAATAAATGGATCGTGTTCGAAATAAGATCTCAGTTGTCCTCTGTGTCATAAGAATGTCAAACTCAGCTTGTACAGCCAGACGTTCCTTATATACATATGAAGAAGAGGTAGCAGCATAAATACTATCAAGTTCTAAGATCCAGTTAGTCAGAGTGGACAGTTTTTTCTCGTGTCCCATGAAGGAAATGATTTCCCCCCTGATATATGCTTTCAGGCTTTCCCATACGACGGTTGCTGAGAGTTTTGTTAGTGGAAATAAAGAAGTCAATTTGGCCAGAGATAAAAATCAACAAAATCTAGGTTAGAGAGCAGACTAGTTTGGAGTCGCCACAGGGCTCGTGATTGGGTAGAGTTCTCAAAAAGTACTTCAATAGACACAGGAGCATGATCAATAGCTTCATATCTGCATGCTAACACATTTGGAAGAAGTCTATTGTTAACCAAAAATAAACAATATGTGTGAAAGCGTGATGAACATTCGAGAAGAAGGAATAGAGGGGTAAACCTGCGAGAGGGGTAAAGGAGGCACCACACGTCAGAAATAGAAAATTCCTTCAAAAACGATTGAATTATTTTAGAGGATTTGGTAAATTGGCCCACCTTCTGAGAAGAATTATCCAACAGTGGATTAAGCACTGTATTGAAATCGCTTCCTAGGATCAAATGACGTGACGATAAATCAGGAAGTTAAGTCAGAAAAGAGACGTCTAGAAAAATTGTCATCGTCCCAATTGGGGGCATAAACATTTACCAGTGCAATATTGTTGTTATAGATCCAACCAGTGACTATAACTAAGTGTCCATTAGGGTCAGAGATGACTTAGGAAGATATAAATGGGACGTATTTATATAACAAAATGGCTGCCCCTCTAGCTTTACCCGAAAAAGAAGAGTGATACACTCGCCCTACCCATCTGCTCTTCAGCCTACTTTGGTCCCTAGCTAATGTGAGTCTCCTGTAAATACACAATATGTGCCTCTAAGTGGCTGGGATGTTGTACTACTTAATTCCGCTTAATAGGATTATTAAGGCCAGTGCAGTTAAAGCTCACAAAATTCACCTTACTACCTCTTAACATAAAAGTGACGCAAAGTTAGAACCTGGACTGGGACATGGATAAATGACGATGCAGCGGCAGAGGCAAGAAATGGCAGCAGCAAGAACAAATATCTGACTGGGTCAGGAAAAGAGAGAGAGAGAAGGAGGAGAAGAAAGGAAAAGAAAAGACAGCGACATTGTGCCATGAGCAGTTTTCTTTCACAGAAATTAAACACTTCTCAAGTCACGTTGGAGTGTACAAAGCGTTTCCACCTTTGTGTGTTTAGATTAGATTATATCTACACCATGAACCCTTGCAGACAAAAGCCTCTGAAGGACAATACATCCCCTGCGCTCGCCGTATATGCACAAATATGACTCAGTGTGTTGACTAAGTCGCTGTTCTACACTTCATCGTAAAGGGCAGCTTGTGACTCACTCACTCATTTAAAAGTGATGTGCAGTAATTCAGCTGTGAAAGATACTTCCATGGAACCGTGAAGCTGCACATGAAGGGCTTTTCACTTCTTCAGCTCAAGTTTATGAATACAGAACGTATCACAGGCCCAAACTGCATTTAGTACAACTCTGTATTTTATTGGACCTTTAACAATACACATAGCAAGTATGAAGCTGATAAGATAAAGGCTCCCATAGATATGGGCCATTTCCAGACGGACATTTCTGGAATGTGTTAATAGGACTTTCCTCGTGGTTCTTGTGTGACCTCAATCGTATAAAGCTCTGTTGTTCATTGACTGTTTTCTGGGTTACAGTAAAAAAAAAAAGATGACGTCCCCATAGAAATCTATTAATCCATAATAGAGAGGAGCCCTTCCTCATGTAAATATACATTCATCTGTTAATTTAAGGGAATTGGGAATAAAATGACTGTTTGGTGGTAATGAAAATGGTGGTTTGTAATTGTGTGGTAATATTTTTTTCTATCAGTAGAAATGACAAAAATGACCAAAATCGTACACATACATGTTACATATCTTTAAAGTCAGAGAAATTTTTGTTTTTTACTTGAATGAGTCAGTAGAAGTCTACAGCCAGGACCTTCAATTCCAAGTCTTTCACAATACAGCATCATGTTCATGTAGTAGATTATTATCCATGTAGAGTTAAATAGACAATACATTTGAATGCAGTGGGACGTCAAAGGTGCAGTGTGGGATTATTTTGGTAATTTTTTTCACCTAAAAAAATCCATAATTCAACTCAGTTACGTCCTGACATTTTCATGAATGTATAATGATCTGAATGTTCAATTTTTTCCCACTATCCTTAAAAAGATCCCATTAATGTATAGTTCCATGAGTAGGGGGTCCTCTCTACGGGGGCCGCCATGTTTTCACAAGAGTAAAAGTGGACGTACTAAACATCTTTTGAGTTTTAATGACAGCTGAAGTCGACCGTACAGTAGGTTCTCCTGCGTGTTCAGAAAAAAACCCCAGAAATCTTCAGATGGAAATGAAGGATATGTAGAAATATAGAAATTTAGCATATATTAAGCGCCAGTACTAGAACATAAATGATATTTACACAATTTATACAGTATATATAGAATATCTTTTTATGTTCTTGTACTGTTCTATAAATGCAAATTGCTTTCTGCTTGTCAGAGTCCATCTCTAAAAGGACAATGTGATGAGTGCTGTGTACTGTAGATCATACATTATACATAGACCCCCACTACAAAAATAACTGGAAAAAAACATTGTAACCTTGAAAAAAAGATCCCCTTGGAAAAACCCCAATATCCCCTTGAGAAGTGAGTCAAGTAAGTCAGTTATATGAAAATGGAGCGATTATGAATTCAGTACATCTTGCATTTAATCTTTGATCATATTAATGCTGTGCTGCAGTTTCTCTATTAACCGAATATATCTCAGTTCAGGCTTAATAAAAGGTGACTGTCAGGCAAACGAGGGTCAGACACAAGATGAATGATGAAATTTATATCCGTGAATGGAATGTTTTAATCACGAATCTCATCTATCTCCGCCTACTAAAAGCTGGAATATCAGACTTGCATCTCGCTCAAATGGTTTTCTCCCTTCCCTCTGCCCTTGGTATGGACATGTGCCTCACATTAAGAGATTGACAAAACAGAAAAAAGAGGTCAGGAGAGCTAAAAAAAGAAAGAACCAAAGGCAGAGCTGGGTTTATTGAGTCGCCCCGACTCACTGAGCACCAAAGAGACGCCTCATCGCTGCTCTTAATCCTCTTGAAATCAGGGGCGCCCTCGGAACGACTGGCCTGCACCTGAGTTCAGAGGGGAAGGGCATTGCTGTTGAATATTCATCGGTTGACTCGGCGAGAGTCACAGACTTACTTAAGGAGCAGCAAGTGGCCGATTCATCCTGGAAAATGGCCGCAGCGCGCGCCCACACACAAAATGAGCAGACACTGGAAAAGAAACGGCGCAATTTTTTTTTCAACGTTATTGAATTTTTATTGTTAATTCAACAGAATTGTTCTCGAATAAATCTGCAAAATAGAGATGGTCACCTAAATCATCAGTTGATGATAGCGATGAACTCATTCACAGAGCTTATGGTTGTCCATTCATTAGTTGATTGTTTTATTAATTTCGTCGGATGAAACAACACTATGTAAAACAATGAAGAAGATAATTGCAAAATGCAATGCAATAGAAACTTTACAGTATAGGAAGTTTTCCTTTTTTCACTGTTTCCCACCAGGAATTCAATAAGACTCATTTCGTGAACTGGTATGAGTATATTTAATGTCGCTTGACTGAATTTCAGGAACTGTTGGGCCTTTGAACGACAGTCTAAGTTATTCAAAATGACCTAAATGGGCAAATAAAAAATATAAAAAAATCTTAATGTAGAACTAAAAACCTGAAACAACTCAACAACTTTGTAATATGTTTGCCAATGTAAATAAAATTAAATAAAGCTGACTCTTTAAAGTTAATCCCTGGGTGTAGAGATTTTTCCTCTCAACTGGTTCAAAAGTAATTCCGTCATAATTGTCCAATAAAAAGTCATAGTTAGCTGGTAGACTAACTACAGAGTGTATGCTCTCATGGTCATTATACCACACGAGCATTTACATAATTTTTGTATGTTCTTTGTCAGTTGACTGACTTTAATATCTGTGGTCAGAAGGTAAAGGTCAGATAATATCAACAAGTTGCAACCAGCTCGGTTTCATTGAGAGCAGAATCACGTGGTGCCGCCATCATCCTCTCATGTGTGCGACAGCAGCAGCTCAGCTCAGTTCATGTGAGAACAACCTTACCCATTTCTCAGCAGGGAACCTTTACGTGTTTTTCCACCAAAACCTTCTCCTACGTGTTTTTTTTTAAAGGTCAAGGAAAACTACACAAGTCATCTGTTGACTGCCGCCTCTGGCGCCATTGATAGGCAAGGTCTCAGGCACCTTTGCAATGGATATAAGAAAAGAATAGAGAGTTTTTGTCTATTTGAAATATGTCACTGTTAGGATGAAAAAAGTCCAACGTGATAGAGGTGCGCCTCTGTTGGTAAAGTGTCCTATGGCTCTAATACGTACAAAGATAGGGTGGAAATGTCATCTTGTTTTGATGGTTGTCTTTTGTTTCTTGCTGAAACAAAATCCAATGACAGCATCAATTTGTGTTTTTTTTCCCCTCACCGTTTATTTTCTGGAAGCAACATCAGATCTTTTGAAAAGCAAACAGAAGTCGATGGTCAAAACCACTGTGTCCTTTGAAGTGGTGCCAATGAGGCTTTTAGTTTGATACGTGATACAATTCTGTGTGGTGCAGCTGTGAAGTTAATGAAGAGTGAAATGAAGTGCCAAGTCTCTCAACGCATTTGTGCATCAGTGTAGCCTTCAAATGTCCTCATGGCAGTCAGTGCACTGAATATCTCTGCCAAGCACCAACACTCCCTTTACATGAAATCAAGCTGCACCAGATCTGATATTAGTTCCCTAAATGTATCAGATTTATTTTTCTCTCATATCCATCAATTATTCTTTGGGAAATCAGAGAACATTTCTCAAAAACCCATTCACACCCAGATGTTTTCCATCTGTTTTTTCCTCTGAAATGTGAATTTACATAATCCTTACTCTTGCTGGGGCTCTAAGGGCAGAGTGTCACTCGCCCTGTGAAGCCCTGTGAGGGTCAAAAGGGGCAGAGAAACCAAGCGCAGTCAGCTCAACTGTAATTTCGTAAAGTCTTTAATTGAACAGGACACACAGAAAAAGAATCGGCACGAACAGAAATCAGCAAGTAATCCAAACGAGATACCAGTTACGAGCTTCAGGTTACAAGAAGCAAGTTAGGAGACTGGCGTTACCAGGCAGGTTAAGTACACGAGACAATGAGTGGGGATGGGAGCCAGGTGTGGAGGCAGACACAGGTGACGGGGATGAGGGTTAACGAGGAGAGGAGACGAGAGGAAGTAGATGTGACACACACACACACACACAAGGAAGGTGGAAACATGAGGACATGAAAATAGCGCCATGACAGTGAGACAAATTGCGATTGTGGGCTTTATAAATAAAATTGGATTGATTGATTGATCGTCAGCATTCACCCCTGTGCGCCAAATTAACCTACAGGACAAGCAAGTTGGGTTTGAATTGTTCATTAGCATTCCAGGGAAGCCGGTAGCTGGGTAGACACACTCATTTCTTCTTCTACATCTCAGGCTAAGGCAAATTCCTGTGTAATTTCCTGCTGCACTTTCCTCCTCCTCTTTATCTTGTTCAATTGATTTTGAACTCATGCAGCATCAAGGACTTTAGAACAACGGCCACTCATACTGCAAGTTTCCTTGCTCTATAGCTGGTAACTGGTTTCCTCAGTTTGTGAGTTGCTTGGGTTAAACGCATCAGATAAATGAATGTTAAATGAGATATATGGGGAATATAAGCCAGGCTCAAAATATACATCGTGTCTGTCATCTGTTAACAATTTCATGTCGAAAAGGCATTTTTTTTTCGGTTCGGGCGGTGAAAAAATAAATAGCTCTCTTCAGCGTATCTCAGGACCCTGAGCTTCACCATGAACCATTAAGGTCTGAACATGGGCACCATCCATTTTTTAGGGGGGGGCTGGTTTGTTGATAGAGGGCAAGACAACATTAATGTGCTGACCATCACTGTAACTGTAAGGATGTTAACCAAGTCCACTTCTACGATCTGAGGTTCAAACATGTTTGCATGAATAGATATTCAGATCCAGAAGGTTTAAAGCCCTGTAGCTACTGTGAAAGATGATGAATGCAATGTTTCTGGAAAATGGGCATTGACTTGACTTGGTTGATTCACTTGTATGTCTTTATTAACACACACCTCTGTGTGAAGTGTCTATTTTTGGTGCTTTTGTATTTCGTAACTCACTTTGTGAGGCTTTTTAATTGGACCGTTGTGAAACAGAGAAGTGGAATTATAACCTCCTTGGTGAAGGTAATCATTGACTATGCTTTTCATTTATATTTTGAAGATTGGTCCCAATGTTATGCTCTGGGCATGCACTCAAACATGTAAAGAGACAGTCTGACTGATAAGTAATACAAAAAATCTGTATTGGTTGTAGGCGTCAGTAGCTGCCATTGCTGTGGTTACTGCACTTCCTCCCGTAGAATCTATTTCACATTGAAAATGTCCTCTTTACATGCAGTGAAAACAGTTTACAATCTAATCTGAACTTCTCAATGGACTCATTGTGTCCTGTGCTGTTATCAGCAGCTCTGACAACAGGCTGACATGTTTTTCCCAAGGTATACAGTGTCTCCCTTCCTGTGTAATGTACTAATCACAAAGTGGAAATGCTGTGGAGGCACACACAAGTGTTCGCCACAGTAACATAGCCAGGTACTATGACCTCCCACGCACTCAACAAATCCACCTACAACACACCGTGCCTCCGTTTTTAATGCGCATAGCAAGCAACAGTACGTGGAGTCTATAGCACACCACAGCATGCAGCGTTATATGTCCTTGCACGGCATCTACATCTATCGTCCAATCACAGGAATGATTTGGAGCAGACCAACGCTTTCTGTTCTCTTTTACTCGTCCATGGTCAGGACAGACTGTTCTTACGTGTTGGAGGCAAATGTAGCTTTTATGCAAGTTCAAGTTGTGTCACGAATGCCAACGTTTCCTTTTTGGGGTTTTTTGTTTGTTTTTTTCTTCTTTACAATGTCAGGTTTATTTACTCATTCAAAAGAAAAGGTTACGGGGCAACATTATCATCCATTTGGACTCTTGTTTGGGTCCTCATGAAAGGTTTATAGTCACTTTCCAATGTTTGCTCTCCACCACCTAAATGCATCAATGCATCCTCTAGTGGTATAAATAGGTATTGCATCCCTGTCTGTTTTCTCCCCTTTCATTGTATTGATACTATTGATACATAAGAGCCTAGCACAATTTTGGACTCTTCTGCTGCAACTCTCCCTTTGATTAAACGTTTTGAATGAGAGGTAATAAAATAATCCAAATTTTATTTTATGCAAATGCATTTCCAAAAATGATTAGCCACACAACAACTAGAAATACAGCATGGGCTTGTTGAAAACCAATATTTGCTGGCCTCAAATAGTGAACACCTTTACAGTAACTTTAAATGACAGTAAAATTTAATCTAATTCAGAAAACTCTTTACAGGCTACAGAATCAGTCAGGGGTTCTAATAGCATTGGTTATATTTTCATATGACACAATTCTAACAATTCTTCACTTAAAAAAATAAAATCTTAACCCTAAATGTCATAAAATCTGGTTTTAGGTACAGTTTATTTTTTACATGTTAGCCCAGACCAAATGATGGATACCATGTGACTTCAAAGGATTCAAATATAGATCAAATAGGTTTCATAGTTGATTCTCAATGGACTGTAAAAGGTCTAGTCCACTGTGAATGAACAGTCTTCCCATGGCCAGTCTTTGTGAGATTATGTTGAGTTGTATCAAAGTGTCATGCAGCTGTAGTTTGACATTGACAGATTGACCAGTGCAGTGTCAGAAGGCAAAACTGTTCATTTATCTGTCAGTCTATGGTTCCAGCCTCAAAATTTAATTGAATTAAATTGTCCATCAGTCCATTCTTGAACAGGATATCAAAGGCATTGACAGAAATTCTCAAAAATCTAAACAATCAGGTAAGGTTTTGTGGTCAGAAGGTAAAGGTCAGAATATTTTCTAGTTGGGTCAGAGGTCAATGTCACATTTACCATAGACTAGGTTTAATCACCACTTCAGGAACACCTCTAGGGAATTTGTATATATATATATGTGTGTGTATTTCATAGAACTTACCAAGTGGAACTCATTAGGTTGATGCTGAAAAACCTTTTTTTAACTGACCGGTAATACATCGGCTATGTTGGTTGGTTAGTTGGATGGATGGTCATTGGTTGTTTGTTGGTCAGCTGGTTGGCTGGATCAATGGATGGATGGATCAATGGATGGATGGATCAATGGATGGATGAATGGAACAGTTCAAATGTAATTTCAGTGTTTCAATGAATCCCTCAGAGAATGTGAATATAAAACCAAATCATCTCAGTGGGATCAGTTGGATAGTGAATGTGAGGTGGGATGACTCACTGTACCAAATGATGGGAGGAAGAACATTGTACTTTAAACATCAATATGAAGCGCACAATCAGAATGTCATGTTGGTGTAGTGCAGAGTGAAGTTGTGATAAAAGACAAAAAAAGAGCTATTTTTTTCTGGCAAATAACTTCAAATTAATTGAGGGACAATATTGGCTCAATGTACCAGGAATATGCATCACAGGGATGAAATCCTGAGTATTTCATATAGCTGCTCTCTCACGCTGACCTGCTGGTGATGTTATCTTCATTTTATAATTCAAATGTTTCCTTTACCAAGCAAAAGACAAGGAGACTTTTTCTCCCTCCTCTCCAAGACGCTGTGACTCGTGAGGAGAAGAGAAGAATCTTTCAGCGCAGTCGCCTTCCCACTGTTCATTTGGTTCTGTTGGATTTACGACACACATCCACAACTTTTCTCCCGCTTTGGTTCCCTTGGCGCAGGTAATTGGCGAATGCAACGCGAAACATCTGTAACTACGAGGCACGGAAGATATTGGAAAATGATGAATGTGACAATGTGCAGAGATAACGAGAGCTCCTCTCGTTTTCGAAAAAAAAAAAAAAATAGAAGCAAAAACAACACATTCTGTTCTCGTTTGCTTGTGTAGCCTTTTCACATCACTTCTTTTTCCCCTGTATGAACTCGGGCAGGGAGAGAGACAGGATGCAGCTGTCACCATTCATGTGACAATAACCCTTCATTCAGTTTGTTTGATGAAGTCTATCAGTGAGCTCAGGGCACATCTGTGCTGTTCTCACTGCCCATTCTCACACAGCAACACCTCACACTTACTCAGTCTCCAGCTAAACAATGGACGTGCTCTGATTTTTTTTTCTCTCATGACTGTGTCCATATTATTTTCATTTAAGTTTGAATACATGTCACCACCATTTATATAATTACAGCGGGAATAAACAAACAAGCTTTCATGGCTCTGTTATATATTTGTAGCATAATAGAGTGTTATTCTATGTTCTACTGAATGGTATTTCTTCACAAATGGCACATGGTGCCTTATAAATGGGGATATAATGTGTGTGTGTGTGTGTGTGTGTGTGTGTGTGTGTGTGTGTGCGTGTGTGTGTGTGTGTGTGTGTGACAAAAAGCGTATGGATCGGTTGTGGAAATACTGGGGAAATATACGAGAAGGACAATTTCTTTTCTTTTTTTTATGTGAAACAGGAGAATAAAATGTTTATTTACTTGATTAATTACGGTTGAGTTCAATGTCATTCAAATCAACTCAGAGTTTCAGCAATATGGGGTTTGTTGTTTTATCTGTAGTGCTGGGTTTAAAAAAAAATCTTTTTTTCTGTTTTGTTTTCTCTTTTCTGCTCTCTCTCTCTCTCTCTCTCTCTCTCTCTCTCTCTCTCTCTCTCTCTCTAAGCCAGCTGTTTTTCCCTGTTTTGTCCCTAAGCAACATTATAAGTTCTGGCATGAAGAGAGACAGTTATGTGAAAGCTCAACACATAAGATAGGAGATTTGATGATGATTTCATTTGGCAGGAAAACCTTTCAAATAACAGTTAGTGTATATTTCATAAGCACTGGATATATATGTTTCTAATTCATCAAGTGGATCGTTTTTGTATATTTCTTTATATTTTGGGGCATTAGCAATTTCAATTTGATATTGACAATGATAGCTTGCACTGGATTATAGTATATGGGATATTAATGAGTCATATACGTATCTATGACTGATGATTTTTTTCAGTTATTTCGTTGCGGTGCTTTTCTTTGTAGTACAATGAGAAGGAAAACATTCTCCTCTACACACATACTGCCAGATATCAACAGTATGAATCACTAAAGTGCACTAAAACTTCAAATGTGATGATTGTCCTGTAGGACCTAAGATCAGAAGAACTGATGTTTAACGTACAAATTCACAAATTTGTGATGAGTATTAGATATTGTTATGATATTACTGAGTAAGACCGTATAAAATGTTTTAACATTTTCTAAATCAAAAGGTAAATGGTTCTGATTCCAAAAAAGAGTCGAGGCTAAACCAATCTAACTTAAGGTCCAGTGTGTCAGAGTTCAGGCGAAATATTCTTCCCTTCCTTAAAGTAAAAGTATATAAACATCTAGATGTGTGGACTCTTGTTTCAGCTGGTCTCTCTCACAATGATAATAAACAGAAAAAGAAAGTAATCCCACATCTGCCCCCTGATTCAGATTCACACCTAAATCATCCGAATTCGACAATATCTTTCCTCTATGTCTTGTGAAAATTCATCCATGAGTTAAGAGCCAGAGCTGAGCACATTCTCTAAAATACGACCATATCAGCACAATCCGTGGAGCAGCCGTGGAAAATGTGATAACAACTTTGCAGCTGAAATGCGCATATGTGCCGCTCTGTCTCTCCTGTTTCCCTGTCCTTCACCCTCCTTCGCTCTTCAGTAAGCTAACTATCTCTTCTTCCCTCCAACTGCACAGATGGGTGACAGCTAAGACGGCAGAAGGACGGAGCAACAGGAAGAGAACATCAATGGGTGACGCCTCACTTCCTGTGCTGGAAATGACAGATGGGATGTGGGAGAACGACAGCTTCGCGGGCCCTTCGCCGGGACCCCCTCTGTTTCTGCTCATGTTCAACACCAGCGATCTGACGAAGACCTTATACAACTCCAACTGCTCCAACGCCACCAACTCCACAGACGCTGAGTTCTCTCCCGACACGAGCATGGCAGGGGTCCTCATCCCGATCATATACATCATCGTGTGCATCATCGGCCTCGGCGGAAACACAATCGTGATTCACATAGTGCTGCACTACTCAAAGATCGAGTCGGTGACCAACATCTACATCCTGAACTTGGCCATCGCCGACGAGCTCTTCATGCTCAGCCTGCCTTTCCTGGCCGTGCAGAACACCCTGCAAACCTGGCCCTTCGGCTTCTTCATGTGCCGCCTGGTCATGACGGTGGACTCCATCAACCAGTTTACCAGCATCTTCTGCCTGACCGTGATGAGCGTCGACCGCTACCTCGCCGTCGTCCACCCCATTTTGTCTTCGAAGTGGCGGCGGCCCCAGGTGGCCAAAGTGGTGAACGGCACGGTGTGGGCGTTGTCCTTCCTCGTGGTCCTGCCGGTGGTTATCTTCGCCGACATCCAGAAGGCCGGAGGGACGTGTAACATCTCCTGGCCCCAGCCGACCAAAGTCTGGAGCGCAGCCTTCATCATTTACACCTCCACCGTCGGATTCTTCTGCCCCCTTCTCATCATCTGCCTTTGCTACCTGCTCATTGTGTTCAAGATTCGCAGCTCTGGGAAAAAGGTTCACGCCACGTCCGTCAAGCGCAGAAAGTCGGAGCGGAAAGTGACGCGCATGGTTGTGATCGTCGTCGCTGTGTTTGTCTTCTGCTGGTTGCCTTTCTATGTGCTCAACATTGTCAACTTACTGGTGTCCCTTCCCTCGGACTACCAGGGTCTTTACTATTTTGTTGTGTTGCTCAGTTATGCTAATAGCTGCGCCAACCCCATCGTGTACGGCTTCTTGTCAGACAACTTTAAGAGGGGTTTCCGGAAGGCACTCTGCCGTTCCTCGAGGAAGGTGGAGAACCACGAACCCATGGGCCGACAGCAGCAGCAGCAGGAGGAAGGGAGGAGGGCGCTCATGCCCAGGGAGAGCCTCAGGAGGGTGGTTAGAGATGAAGAGGACGATAATGAGGAAGATGTCTCAGAAATGACAGAGATCTACAGAATTGCCCAGAACGGAAACAGCAGCTTCCAGCTGCCCTGCTCAAAGCCGCTGCTCCCGGAGAAAGGCCGGACTCCCCCAGATAAAAAGGACAATGCTGGAGATGCAAAAGGAAAAGATTTGGTCAACGGCTTCGCAATGACTGTCCCACTGCTTCTAAATGGAGCCAAAACTGGAAACACCAACCCTTTGCAAGAGGAAAACACTGAACAGAGCACCTCACTGGAGATTAGTTATTTATAGAGTGAAATATGGACTGACTCGCGTTACTTGAAAAATGACTTTAAGTGTTACGTTGCAGGACGGTCGGCCTCTAATCAGAGCTGTTTGACACAGAGCAAAAAACATGACTACAAATACTACAAACTAGACAGGGTTTAGAAACACTTCTTTTGATCAATGGACTGGGACAGAATGTAGTGTGTATTTTCTGTGTAATTTGTATAAACGCATGAACGAATGTACAAATCTGTGCCTTTACCTACTGATGCTCTGTTGTATTTTCAAGACTTAATGACATAATGGGACTGAGATTTGTTAAAACATTTGATTGAAAGTACAAAGTGTAATATTTGGCTGAATCAGTTGCGATCATAGACTGTATATAAAGACGGACGTGGCGTCCGCGAAGTCACCCGTTGGTTCTTCGGGGTGCTTTTGAAGCAAATTGTGGATGAGTCACTTGTCACCGTCTGGCCAATGCCTAACTCCTGCTAGTTCCTGGTTCATCCAAAAATGGGAAAAGAGGCTGAACATGGTGCCGTCTCATCCCCCGCGGTACATGCCAGCTCGACACAGGTGTCAGGCCATGCCCTTAATTTTGCACAATTTAAACTTTGAAAAAAACAAAACAAATTTTCACCCCCTGTACAGTTGTCACATGGGAAAATGTGTCCGATTGAGACCAAAACCGTAGAACCAGGCTTTAAACGTGTTTAATTCACCTCTAATGTTTGCCATTTTAACATGGGAGTCTATGGGGATTTGCTCCCTTTTGGAGTCAGCATCCCATGAAAAGCAAGTTTTGTCACCTCCCTATTGGCTTCAACCGTCTGCAGCAGAGGTTGCCTCTTGGTTCCAATTCTGTCGACAGAAAATGAATATGAAATAATGATAGTGATGTTTTAAGAATAAATTACCACCTGAATGGAACTTGCTGTTTTCATTACTCTGTAAATGAGTCCTGCGTATGTAGATCTGGTGTAGGTCGACCCTGCAGAGGCCGCCATGTTGCACAATCCTGTTTTTACTGTAGCCCGGATTATTATTTAATTGAGGCCTTCGATAGGTTTTTCTACATGTTCGGACGGAAAGGGTGAGGTGAAAGGTATTCAGCTGCGACACACGAATTCACCACTAGATATCATCAAAATCATACACGCTCAAACTAAAACTCACCGACCCAAGTTTAATGAAAGATAGGCCAGTTTACCAGTGGCAAAAATCAGTGATTTTGGGCTCGTTGAAAGAAAACGACATAGGGCTCCCCTTAGCTGACAAGCCAAGCAAAAATATATCAACGCATTTTAATGATTAATCTGACGATTCGTGCAGTCATTTCTCTTATATGTGCGATATTTTACTATGGTTAAATGACATTTAATAGTTGTATTATGATCACTCATAAGATGATGAAATCCTTGATTACTCACACCACGGGGACATTTGCAAACAAAGTACATCATAGTGAATGTGTCTTGGATTTGAATCCGATGACGGTGGCTCGTGGTTTCTGAGGATGGATCCGGTGACTGGGACTGAACCACCAGTGATCCTGGATCATGGTGGGGCATCGCGCTGGCGTCACAGATCGAGTTGTTGTGGCAGCTGATGGTGACTTTTGACCTTAAATGGACTTTTATGCTTTTTATATCATTGTTTCATGTTCCGTCTAGTGCACATGTGTCTGTCCATGGGAGTGGATCTGTCACACGTGACTCTCTCTGAGGTTTATCTCGCGGACGTAGTGTCTGTGACGTCACCCGTTGCTTTCTGCAGAGTGCATTTGAAGCAAATCGTGGGTGAGCCCCTTGTTGCCATCTTGCCAAGTGATAACTTCAAATGATGGCCTCATGTGCCAGGTCAGCCCAGGTGTCAGTCAAGGGGCCACACCCTAAATGAAGCGTGATTTCAAACTTTGATCAAATAAAATGTTGATAAAATAAAAACAAGTGCTGGTGGAAATACCCCGCGACCCAGAATACTGAATAAGATGACATGATGTGACGCCCGCACGGTTGTCACGAGAAAAAATGTCGACCGATTGAGACCAAAACTGAAGTTTGCACTGGACTTTAAACATGTTTCATTCACCTCTAAAGTTGATCCTTTTAACATGGGAGTCTATGGGAGTTGCTCCCTTTTGGAGTCAGCCCCCAGAGATCACCTCGTGAACTACACGTTTTTTAAGCTTCCGCTCGTGCTTCATCCATCTGCACCGAAGGTTTCCCGTCGGTTGAGAGACACGTGTTAACGCTTCCGGAAACACGACGCCCTGCGTTGTAGGTCGTGTGTCACTAGGATACGACCGAGTGCTGCATTCACCAGGGCCTGCTTTGCTGTGGGACGGCTGAGCAAATGGTGTTTTGTCCGCGTTTTGATTTTGTGCAAAGTGTGTGAAGCTTTCTTTACAGGTCTTGCTGTACGTCGGGCAGCGCCGCTCAGTGGTTGGTTCTGGGCTTCTCCGTTTCAAACCTCTTTCCCGAGAAATGGTGCCGATACATTTTGATATTGTGAGTTTGTTAAGGGATGTGCCAGCTTCAAGCAGCAAAGGCGCTTTATTACTCGTGAAAGTCTGAGCTTATGAAATGTCAATAAACAACATTTGCGTTGAATCGTTTTTGGCTGTTTTTCAAACCAGAGGACAAGTCGCTAATACATTGTACAATGTCCATGATTTGTAATTGCGTATACATACAAAACCATTACATGCCCTCTCATATACCACCGTATATTGTTGTTGCACCAAGTAAGTATTGTTATTGTCAGCGCATAGAATATGGTGTGTTGTAGCTACTTAGCAGCAGTGGTTTACTACGCTCACACACAAGCTCACCTCAACGAGGACCTGAATCAGAACCCTAGAAGTAAAATGGATGTTCATAACGACACCTGAGACCACTTGACCAGCCGTGCTGACATTTGCAGGGTGCACGTGAGCCTCCGATCAAATGGATGATTACAATGAATCCAGGTGTCCCCCCGCCTTTGCTGTCTGTGTTCGTCCCCCAATACACACACACACACACACACACACACACACACACACACACACACACACACACGCACACACACACACACACCAGAGCTAGAGGCCACCGTATCATGTCATGGCTAATGGAGCTCCGACTGGTGCAGTAAATAGAGATTAGACATTTGCCAAATGCATACTTAGGTTTTCAAGATTTTTTAAAAGGTGTTGTGTGTAAAATTTGGTGACATCTATGGTGAAGTTGCCTATTGTATCCATCACCTGACCGTTCCCATTCGAGCAGGCAGGAGAACCTATGGTAGCCCTCAGTTGTCGTTAGAGCGTTAGAGAGATATTTAGCATGTCCACTCTGGGCTACTGTAAAAACATGGCAGAAGGTCTGTTAAAAGGCCGGTCGAGTTTGGATGTGCTATGTGTGGATCCACTTTCCAGTGACTGTGTTTCTACAGTGTACACGGTCTATAGTGTGTGCTTTTGAGAGTTGGGCTGTGAATGTTGTTTTGAGCTCGTTGTGGTAATAACCCACCTGTGCTTACTGCAGATGGAGGTGATAGTCAATTGCCGGTGGTGTTGCGATGACTCAGTGTGATTCGCTGCCCACAGGCTCTTGCCCACATTCAATATGGAAACGACTATGTCAACTAGAACGTTGCCGCTGTTGAGAGTTTTTTTCAATGTCGCAGCTGTGGAAACCAAGCGCACACACTCATACGCTCAAGAGGAGGAACATAACAAGATAAATAATAATAATTAAATAATGTTTTTGGATCCTGTCCCTAATATAGAAAGAGAAATATCCCTCCTGTCTTTGTTGCTTTTGATTTTCTGCAGTTTTCTGCAGACCTTATTTTTGGTGTGAAGCCCTTGTGGCAATGCCTGTTCATAATGTTGAGCTGCACAGAGTGATCTCATGACTGATTGACAGTAAGGAAAGGATTCCATGCTGATGTTTTCCTGCCGAGAGGAGCTGCAATTCAGCAGGACAGCTCTACATTTCCAAGACGGAAGGCATATCGCATGTATGTGTATTATTTGTAGTTGAAGATTGATTTCATTCATTCATTATGTGCTCAAATCTTTGAATGTTCAAGAAGACGTGCTGAAATTGTGTTGTAAACATTGTAAAAACATTACATAATTATGGTCAAGGTTTCATTACAATGGATAAAAATTTCAAAAATAGTTATCCATTCATAATGAAAATAGTTTTACTATTATATTGGCATTCTAGCGACTTCAAAGGCCACTATTTGAGGGAAATCAGAAGTCTTTTTCCAATGCATGCAACAACCGAGGTCCACTCCATTCGATTTAGATGCTGCTTCAACATCTACTTTGGACCACTTGATAACAAGCATGAAGTCGGTGTACTCGACTTCACTCAGGAAAATAAACCAGCTCATGAGCATCAAATTAAACACTCAAACTGCGAATGCTCACACACGCGTTTGAAAGACAGTGTGGCCTCCCTCCTTGATTGACTGATTCCCCCCAGCTGTGTGCAGGTGAAACCCTTACATAAGAAGGTCTGTGCCTTGGTGATTTACCCAATTAAACCCCCTGGTGTGTGATTTGACCACAGACAACCTCATAACAGACATCAGTAAATGCATTCATCAAATTGGCAACAATTTTGATGTGAATTGTGTCAGAATGTGTTTTCATGCTTCAACCTCAACAACCAGGGCTGTTAATCCATCGCACTCATCAAAATCCATAGTCAGGAGGAGAGCCGTCAGGTTAAACTACAACTTTGCCCTCAGCTTCACAACTGCCCAGTGTATCGATTCACTCCAGAGCTTTGAAATATGTGACGGCAACATACTGTCACTTATCCAAAATTAGGTGAGTGAAACAACACTTTACTACAGCATTGTCAACCCTCACTGCAAATAAACCTAAAATACATATTTCTCCCTCAACAGGAACCATTTGGACACAGCAGTTGCTCATTTCCATCTGTCAGGTGGGGGTCTCCCTGGATATTCAAAGAACTTTGAGCAGATGCCATGGTTGGAGTACAGGGAGGGTTGAAAAGGCAACTCTGTGGACAAGAGAGTGATCAAAAAGTAATTGGTTAATGGACTGTATGTATATAGTGCAATATCAAGTCTTGATGGCCCCTCAAAGCACGTTAAAGAACAGTTTAGTCACCTAGTGACACAAACATTCACAATGTGCATCTATTTGCACCACTTTGTGGGCTTGTGGTCCTCATTGCTGCCGGTTTTGACACAATGCACACTAACTCAGTCCCTGCACGGTCTGCCCTCACTCTCAATGGGGAAAAGGCTGGTTTTAGTGAACGGTAGAAGTTACACATTTTGAAAAAAATCTCAAAAATGAAACCTTACATCATAGAATGCAAGACTATAAATTGTAAATTCATTAAATCTGTAAAATAGATTTAATGAATGCCAATGGAAGTGACTGAGGAGGGCACTCAAATTTAAATCTGATGTTACACAAAACCTAATAATGCCATAAAGTCAATATTTTGGGTAAACGTTGAGATACCCAAGACTAATGACTGATTAAACAAAAAAAGCCCAGCCATCTAACATTTGTGATTTGAAAAATCTTTTTTTTTTTTACAGAGACATCAAGTCTAAGCACTAAGCAACACTAACACTAAGCAAGCTGTAGAAAAATCCATGTTCCAGACAATGAAGAAAGACTCAAAAGCCAACCATGAGTTTCTGCCCAAAGATAATGGAGAGCCACAGGAATGGGGGCTGAAACAAGGACGCAAGTTAGCTAACATACCAACAACTTTTGTTCTTTTGTCACTTCAGGGCAGCTGCGTGACTGGAAAAACATTTACCGTTGATCAGTGTGAAAGAATTGATCAGCTGCAACTGCAAATGTGTAAAGGTAGAAAACATAATAGACTGGAAAAATCAACATTTGGCCAATCTGTTCTTTATTGAGTGTCAAAAGTCATTACGTTGTGTTTTAAATGAGTGGTGGAGGATCATTTGGTCACAGGAGCAGACTTTAGCTTCAATTCTCTTCATCTAAAAAGACAGAAAGAGAGAGGGTCATTAAAAAAACAAAAGGTGAGTTCATGTGCGAACTTCTCAGGGCATTTGTACACTTACCTATTTAGTCTGGCTGAAAAGAATCAGCAAGAATGGATCACATTCTGAACCAATAGACCATAATTCGTTATACTCAAAAATAATGGTCTGGGTCTGGAAGAAACTGAACTATGGTTCAGTTCGTTAATGTGGGGGGAAATTCCGGAGAGTTCAGATTTACAGAGTTCCAGAAGTTGAGATCAGAGATTCAGATAAGTTGTCCTCACAATTTGAGGAATACATGTAAAATAAATGTTCAGGTTAAATGTGACTGAGAGGGAAACCTCCCTGGTCCACGACTTAATTCGATTCACTTACATTTTTGTCAAATCAAGATAGCCTATTACCTCTGCAATGAAAATGGCTGTAGATCTTTTGTTGATGGTGCTGGTATCAATAGTTTCAGAATGAGGAACCACGGAGATGTGAAACATCATCTTGTCATTCACATTTTTTGTGAATGATAGTATAAATGACACCAGGAAGCTTAAAGGCGCAGTGTGTACGATTTGGTGACCTCTAGAGGAGAAGTTGCATGTTGTATCCATCACCTCACCCTCACGTGGACTTCGGTTGTCATTAAAACTCGAAAGATATTTAGTATGTCCAACTCTCGGCTATTGTAAAAACACGGCGGCCCCCATAGGGTGCACCCACTCCTCATGTAAATATACATCACTGGGCTCATTTAAGGCTAATGGAGATACAATTCAACATTTAAAACATCATAAATTCATGAAAATGTCAGTATGTAATCTTTTTAGATTTTTTAGAGGTGACTAATCTGACCAAAATCTTACCCACTGCACCTTTAACCGTCAATTAAATACATCTTAATATAGCATCAAAGTCCAGCAAGAGTAGAAATGACAACTGAATCTCACCCTCTTCCTCCTCATCCTCTTCCTCCTCCTCTTCCTCCTCCTCCTCATCAGAGCTGAACGTTCCATCGGGAAGGCTGTACACTCGAATCACTTGCTGAAGACACAAACACAAAAACAGAGTCAGCTGTTTTCTGTCCACCTGCTACTGTTTTTAACACTGTAGTGAAAAGCAAGAACTAACACTTTGACCTCTCACCTTGTTGGGGTCCTTGAGGATGAGGTACTTGCCCTCATCCAGTTTGCGGCAAATGTCAATGACACAGCGGAGGATGCCCCAGGCGTTCTCCATACTCAGGTTGATCTGGCTGGCAAACTCATTGGGTTTGAACTGCTGGGTGCCCAAGATGACATGGCGAGCGGAGTCCTTGACATGGTACCGGGACACATACCTGAGGAATGGAAAACAGAGTGAATCAACAGTTCAGTAAAAAGTCGATCAAAATGAAGTATTTCGACAGAATATTTGACTAATTCAAGTTTTAGATGTTATTTCAATAACAGTCGCTGAACTTCTTCCTTCACTCGTTTGTTTCTCACCCCAGTTTAAGGTATTCGGATCCTGCTAGCATGGCACAGCATGTCCAGCGAGCCAGTTTGTAGCTGTTGTTTTTCAGCTCAGTGGCCAGGACAGCTCCTCTCTGAGAATCCAGCTTCTGACGCCAGTCCACACCATTACAATACTGATGACAACACAAGAGAACACATTTTTAACAAAACTGTGACTGAACAGCCGAGGCTAGAATTTAAGTCTTCGAATTTCTCAAAACAAAGAGTCAAGATGACCTCATTCATCACAAGCACTAGACACAGGAAGTGCACTGAGATTTGAAGCAAAAAGGCGCAGTAGAGCGCAACTTCTATGTTGGTGTTACACTGGTGATCCCTCCTCAGAATCATGATGGTGAACCAGGTTAAATATTCACGGGTCGTGTACTTTGAATTATTTTTCTATTCATTGTGATAATTGTGCAGTAGAGCGCCACAGGGCCAGGAGAGGAACCTAGTGTCCGCTCCATGGAACGCAAATATAAAATAAAGTATTGTGCGTTGGTTACATCGGAAAGAACAGGACCCAACCACATATACCGTTTTCAGTGATCATAATACACCCATGTCCACCATACCTGGGTTTGGGTCACATCTTTAAATGAGACAGTATGAAGATTCAATATTCTGATGATGAACACACAATGAAATCATTGAGAAATATTCTGTCCTGATGCTCAAGTCAGAACCTAATTCAGCAAGGTTTCTTTCATGGTGCAGTAAAGGTTTATTGATCATGAATTTTGAAATACTTTACTTGAGAATTTCAACCTTGCTTTACCATTGAAACCGTTAACATTTCATAACTAGTCATGGTAGAAAGGGCGCACATAGTGTGCACTACTGTGAAATTACATGACATCACGATATACTGCGGTAAGATGAGCTCCCAGTGTCACACTTCAGGCTTTTTTACTTTGCTGAACGACATTCACAAAAAAACAACAACTTTAAAACACACTAGAGCAGGCATGTCCAAAGTCCGGCTCGCGGGCCAAATGCGGCCCGCCATCCACTTCTCATTGGCCCGAGTCAAAATCTAAAAATAAAATGGATCATGGCCCGCACTGAGCACGTCGTCAGCAACGCATTTCTGCAAGTGCAATTTAGATTACCGTAACTCCGTCCCAGTTTGCACTATCAGAAAAAACGGTTTCTGAAAGCTGAGACATTGCGGTTTACAGCCAATTTACTGTCAATACGGTCATTTCACTCCTGTCTCTGCTGGGACCCCGGAAAACAGTGCCTGTGAGTGACGGAGTGGACCGATACACACAGCAAGCAGCGACAGAAAACAAACTCAGTCAGTATAATGTGTGCTTTGTATTTGTGTGCGTACGCAACCCTCCAGAAGTGCACCCAGAAATGTTTCATAAGGTCCATCTTGTGCGCCCACCAGGGTTTGCGTGCACACGCCTAGATTAGGATGTAAAGTATACCGGTACTTATAAAGTGCTGCGGTACTAAAGTACTCTAAACAATACGATAATGCGTTCGGAAAGGTACCAGTATCCTTTACTCTTTAACGAAGCTGTGCTGCACCCCGCCCGCACTGCTGCTGTGAGCGGGCCGCTCCGCAGTGTCAACACGGGGGGAGAGCGAGAGCGAGAGAGAGAGCGAGAGAGAGAGACATGAAGAGAGACAGAGGGGGAGAGATAGAGAGACACAGACAGAGAGGGAGGGGGAGAGAGAGAGACAGAGAGAGGCAGGCAGACAGAGAGATGCATTTGCATTGTGCAAAAATATTAAAAACCTCTGAAATTATTAGTGTATCAGGATATCGAAAAATATTTTTGCAGCCTGTGACAGGTCCTCAAATTACTTGTGTTTTTTTCTGCTGTATTTTTAAGACATTTGAAAATATTTATATTCTGGATCAGTCCGGTCATAAATATTTTCTAAGTCATATATGTCAAACACAGGACCCTGATAGCTTGACAAATGTGTTAGCATTAATTGATGTTTCACCTGCAGTGTGGTTCATTTGGCTCAGAGGTCACTCTAGAGTCTGAAGCAATCAACCCTTACAGCCGTTTTTGAGAAGCATCTGAAGGACCCAAACGACTCCACCATATATATATATACACAGTTGAGAAAGCTCGCTTTACAAACATTTAGCAGAGTTTTAACATTTAGAAGTGAGGCAGTATATGTCACCTAGTGAATGGCCTTGGTCCTTTGTATATTTTTCTGTATGTGGACCTCAGGTAAAAAAGTTTGGACACCCCAGCACTAGAGGAAAGAGCCATGATGTGTCTCCTTTGAAGCTCAAATGTCTGCATGGGTTTATAAGGAATGTACACACACAAAATATATATCTTTTTTAAAAAGGACAGCACCGTTTCACTACAAAGAACCTGCCACCTCCTCTTACCCTGGAGTCCCACTCATTAAGGGTCTTGACATTGATGAAGGACACTTCTCCGTTGGCGCCAGTCATCACTCCATCATGCTCACAGCGCACAATCAAATCAATGTCATCCCCAAGCTTCCAGTGACGGTACCTAAAAGGCGAAGATTACAACATTGACAGTGACTATACTTTGAATTATATGCTTGGTCATGTTGTTTCGTTTCTAAAGGGTCTCGTTGACCCTTTGAAGTATAAAGAAACATTGTTGACTTATTAATATAAGTTAGCCAATACACACACTGCACTATTTCTGAAAAATCTTTCCGATTTATTATCTTCCTTGATTTCTTTCATCTAGGGTATAACCAGGATTTGACACAGTTAGATGACACGGTTCAGTCTTTACCTGTAGGCAACAGATGCCACCTCACTCTTGTCCATGTCCTCCTCTACAAATGGGTTAGGATTAGGGAACTTGTACCTCTCTCCACCCTTAAAATGAAACAAAAACAAAGACATTTCTATGAGATCAATAACTTGAGGATGTTTGAAAAATCCAGTGAAATCAATTAGCAGGATGGGCTGTATGTGAGAATGGATAGTGTCCCGGGTAATGTGCAGACGAATGACATTTCTAGAACTGAATATTACCCCTTTGCATGGCAGATTTTGTTCACATACACATTTATAAGAAATATACTTGTCCACAGACGTAAACCAAGCTAAAACCTGAGCTCAAAGCGTGGTACATATACCACTAGTGGCACTCGGACTCCCTTTAGTAGTACACAGAGGAATCACTGAACGGGGGTGGCAGTGGCTCAATGGATAGAGCGGCCATCTTTGGAAGCTGCCGTGTCTCTGGCTACGACACTGATCACATTCGATAAAACATGCAGTGGCTTTAAAGCGTATGTTCTCACCATTCGTAAACACTGCTGGCTGAAGTTATGGTTGATGTACGTGGCCTCCATAGCCAGGTTGCGAGGGGAGTTGAAAGAATTACCCTCATCCTGTGGAGGCTCGTTGGCCGTCTCGCTTACGGTCAGTAGATCTGAAAGATATTTTAAAATGTTGGTTAATCTGTGCATTTACTTCTGGCATTTGACAAGATTGTACCAGAACAGAAACTTGCACTTTAAATTCCCTTTTCATTGAATAAAAAATTATATTTCAAAATGTGTACAGCAAGCCTCAGCTAGAATGATCCAATCCATCAGCCACTCAGATCTGCCATAGATACAATGTTCAACATCTTGCTGGAATGACACATTACAAGTCTTTGGCGGTGCCGTGTGAAAGACTTGGGTCGTTTTTGTCACTTCTACAGAATATTACAAAACCATAACATTCTGATATTTTCGTTCAATTATAATCATGTATGTTTCATAATTATTTTTTACATGACCCTTAAATGATTGGTAGGTATATTTACATGTTTTTAAAGTACTTAAAGTGGACACACCAAACTTCTTTTGAGTTTTAAAAACAACTGGAGGGCTACAATAGGTTCTCCTGCATGCTCGGAAGGGTGAGGGGGAGGTGATGGCTACAATATGCACCTTCACCTCTAGCGGTCATCAAATCCTACACACTGCACCTTTAATTCTGAACTTTGTAATGTAGTTTTTATTGTGAAGCATCTTCAAGATGTATGTAACTTATGATTCATTTAGAGGAAAGAAGAACCAACCGGTAAACACAAAAATGTCAGTGACATAATTACAATGAAATTGTGCAATTAGAATAATTCTAACAAATAACCAGCAGCAATTGTTGACTGCCGCAGGTGATTTTACTCTCTCAATGTATTCATTTTTGAATTAATGGCTGAACCAGCAGAACTTTGAGGTGTAAGTAGCTCAGATGAAGCCTTACCAAAGTCAGAGCTGTCTCTCTTGTCAAAGAACAGTTTGTTGCCCACTCTCTGTACAATGATGTCCCAGGAGTTCACCGAACGCGTGCAGCACATCAAAGTGGCCAAGATGGCGTCAGTGGCAAACACGTTGCCCTGAGACTTGGCCAGCTGGAAGAAAGACATGCAAGAAAAGACTCATTAAGTCATGTCTCTCCTAGATAAGATCCTAGATGTATCTGATATGTGACCATGCTTTATGAGAGAAATTGTAAGTGTTGTGTACTTTGATTTTTTTTTACATAATAGCAAATCAAATAATACAGGGACTGCTTTCAATTGTAAAATTGCAATATCAGAGAACCTCACAAAATGTTCATTACACATTTGACAGATACAATTCAGACACTTTAGCCCAATTGAGGACTTAATTTCGAAATTATACATTCAATGCCTTTTATAAAAATTGGGAGAATCCATGCCCTGTCTAAATGAAAGTCTTACTCATAAATCCACTGCAATAGTGTCCATTTCTGAGTTACCTTCTACTTCTACCTCCTAATTCCCTCCTACTCACACATATTTGACATTCTCTCTCTGACATTTTCGGTGTAAAGTATTACTGCGCACGTAAAGGATAGAAAACACTGTCTATCACACAGGATCAAACTTAAACTAATTTTACATCTTCTTGACCTGCTTATTATATATGAGATTATAGACCTTGCGGATGACAGGATCATCAGTGGTAGTGACGGTGTGGAAGATCCTCTTGATGCTTTTCAGTTGCTTCTCGTTGCGGGTGGTGACTCGGTCAAAAGCTTTATCATAATGCTCCAAGGCCCCACAGCACTCGCTGAAAAAAGACAAGAAAGTTCATCAACTTCTGCATTTTAACTCCATTGCACCCATAAACAAGCAAATGAAAAGGGGAGCCGCTTTCACTCACATGTCGACGGGGTCAGCCACCTCCATGTATCTCATCTTCATCAACCTGGGGAAGTCCATCTCCTCCTTCACCTCCCAGTCACTCCTTACCTCCACAGAGGAGTCTCTGGGCTTCAGCTGGGCCTGGACCAAGACAGATACGGAGAAAGACTTAAACACTACCCTTTCCCCTAGATTTACAGCTTTGGGGTTGAGGGAGGGGCAGACACCGAGGCAAACACTAAAAGGAATTACATGTGGAGTAGGCCCTTTATACATAGACAACCACGTTGCATTACTAGGTTTTTATAGTAGCTGAGAATGGACGAACTAAATACATTTTGGGTTTTAATGATAACTGGAGGCTGCCACAATTTCAATTGCATCATGACAAGGGATGTGGGGTACTCAGTTACAACTTGCAACCTAAAAACTGGGTATCTCTGAATCCCACACACTGCATCCTTGATATTCAAATCAGTTATGAAAAATAAATCTATCTGAATGGGAACAGTTTGTATTATCAATGTTTTATCTTGTTTATCTTGTACACACCTGGGATTTTTGGTCCCACTTCTGACGAACACCAAACTGCTTCTGGAACTTCTTCTGCAGGCGCATACGATCCCTGAGACAACAGACACTCAATGTTAATCTGAGGTTTTCACTGTATGATGAACATAATACATATAATAAAAACACATGAGGGGTCATGGTGGGATCTTCAGCTCCCTTGTGTGGAGCCCTGAGGGAGAAATGTCTCCCCCAGTTTCTCACCTCTCCTTCTGCTTGGCACTCTTAGGCAGCGTCTGCATATTGAACTGAGTCAGGTTCCTACGATCCTTGTCTCTTCTGAGATTCCTCTGTAAAAAAAAAAAATCCCGTATTAATGAAAACAAAATTATAATATTTAGGGTCTCTTGAACTTAAACATTAGAAACCACAGAGAATTCAGTTGGGAATAATGAGAAACTGATTTAGGTACTTTCATGAACAAACACCTGCCGTACCTGAGCAAATCTCATGCGGTTCCTCTGATAAGCCGTCTTCTGGGTCTTGGCGGTGTCCACCAGCTGGAAACTTGTCTCGTCCTCTTCATGAAAGTAGGCATACTGACTCCCGCCTCCGAACTGAGATGAATACTTGTCTGCAGGAAAAAAAAAAAACACAAGAAAAAAATTAACCTCGACATATGCGATGAGTTTCTTTTATTCAATTATCAAATGACATTTAAAAGATTTCAAGAGTCCCATACTCTAGCAAAATCTATGGTCATTGTGTTACTTTTTGGCAGTAAAATACATTTTACATGCTTATTTTTCTGATGGCAATTTCACTGACTCGTGTATCTCTTGTCTTGGTAAGTTGCACCAGTCCAGTCAGCGACCTGAGAAAAGACAAAACAAAACATAAGAAAAACGGATAACTCAGTTCTTTCAACAATGAACTTAAGACAAGAACAAACCTTTCCCAGACGGTCTCCTTTACTGAATGGCTGATAGGGCATGTCTTTGAACTTCTCCGGAACTGCACATGGACCCCATCCAGACGGATTGTCCTGGATCACAGGGGCGTGGAATTTTGCCATGTCCTGAAGTCACAATTGAAAAAAGGCTTATGTTAGCAAACTGTTGAAAGTAATTCAAGACAACATGGGCACTATATATCAGGGGTCTCAAACCTGTTAAGTGTGAAATTAAACTACGGAGGGTCTCAGGCTAGGAACAGCACTGGTTGCTTCAGCAATGCACTACAATAAATAGGCACTCATCAGCTTGCGCAGTGGGCTAGTCATCACTGACCCATGAACTGTGAATTGAGGCTTGTGGTTACAACTAAGGACTATTGTAATGTACCATATGAAGAATGCAGTCTGTCATATACTAGCAAATTAGACCTGCAGTGATCTTTAATGATATGCAAAACCTTGACTACCAACTGCATTGATAATTTAACAGCGGTTAAGCAAAAGCTCAACATTTTGCTGGTAGTCAATTGTATATTTGGGGTTTTGTCTTGTTTGTTCAGTACAATAACCAATGAAAACATATAAAGACAAATACTTTGGAGAGTTAATGTTGATTGAAGATTAATTCAAAAAAAGTGTAGACTTTTAAATCAGAATAATACTATGGTAGTGACAGGTACAATGTGTAATATTTAGGTGAATGAACTTACATAAAATGTTTACTTAGTGAATGCAATGCACTTTCGTACAATAGACCACCAATCAACACTGCTTTTTTTCTTTAAATAGAGGCAAAGAATTGACCAATTAAACACCTTATCACAAATAACGAAAACCATGCTCTCCCATTTTTTGGGAAAAAAACTGAGGCGAGGGACATTTAGCTGCAACATGGGCTTGACCACATAATGTCACAAATTCCTCTAATCTTTACATTTAACAGGAAAGGCACATGTACCACTTGAGCATACCTGTAATTGACAAATCACCATCATCATTCATTGTATTGGCTCATAATGTACAATGACTCTCACTATATTCAGAGTCGAGACTGTGGGACTACTTTTTAATAATGCGTTATTGCAACGATGCAATATTCTACATTATTAAAATGATCACTTAAAGATCCTTCACCATTAAACAACGTATTCCTTTGTTGTGCTCCGTTTACTTCCCGACTGTCAGGCCCCTCTTAAGGAGAAATGAAAATTGAAATGGGCTTATTACAGTCGGGATACAATAAAAACAAATAAAAAAAATAAATAACTTGATTGTATTTACAGAGGAATACAAATGCATCACGTGTTGCTGAAATAGAACTGGCTTTAACTTTGCTTATGGGTTTTCCCATTGAAGGAAACGTGTACTATTGCTAATGCTAGTCATCTTGCCAGGTGGCCACACTAGCATGGCTAAGCTAACTGCGCGGCGGGTCGGTCATTCGGCAGCAGGACTCGCAAATTAACATCCACACACGAAGTGAAATGCGCAGTGTTTAAAGCGTGTAAACGAGTAATGATGAGGACTCACCGACGACGACGTGGCGCCGAGCCAGATGGTTCAATCCAACGGTACCTTTAGCGCTGAAAAGTCCCGACGCCGTGACGGGGCGGAAAGGAAGTTAAGGCGCGTCGTAAAACAGGAGGATGTGCTTCCTGCCGTTTGACGATTGTGGCCGTCGTAATGCTGTCGGAAAGCTGTACTATCGAGAATGGAACTCTCACAGCAGGAATTCGGAACCGGTGGTCACACTCAATGAGCGGAGGGAATGCGTTTAAGGTGGTCAAGACAACACCTAGTCAGTGAATGCTTAGCATTTCATTGGCTTTGATGTAAAGATCAGTGGGTACCTGTGATCTGTGTGGTTGTGGGCGTTGAGATAAACTCCCCAATTCATTTCAGTGTGAGGAAGAATTGAGGAAAAAACGAATATTGTACCTCAGAAAACTATCATTAGTAGAAACTAGAAGAGTAATTAGCACATATCTCTCAAACGACCTGAACGTTTTGATATTTGAAATTGAGAAAAAGAGGGAATCAAGAAAATGATACAATAATGATAATAAACAGGATAGCTACAGGCTGCTGTCAAGTGAGCCTACATTCTGATCTCCGTCGTCAAGTAAGCTGCTTTTTGCCAATATCTCTTGTGGAATGATGAATTATTAAAGGAGATATTAAATCACAAATCTCAAATTTAAATATCACCTAATTTCAGACTGATTCACTGTAGCAATTTAGAGAAAATTTTAAGTAAAGTTCACTATTTTGAACTTCAAATTCATCTTTTTCCCCAGGTTTGAGGGACTCTAATACGACAATGATCCATAATTAAGTAGTAAGTAAGCCACTAATGACTGTATTCATGGTGACGCCTACTATCTGTACACTTAATTGCAGACAGATTTACTGTAGCAATTTAGAGAAATTTCAAAGTAAAGTTTACTGTTTGCACTGTTTGTCACTGGTTTGAACCCACTTGGGTGCTGCTGCAGTGTCACTGGCCCTGACACTGATACCCCCAACGGCCCTATGCGTACTGGTAGAAATACCCCGCGACCCGGATCACTGGATAAGCGGCAGAAGATGACATGACATGACAACATTATTGCATCTCTTATTTATTCTCATATTATTTCATCATGCCACTAGATGACAGCAGGGTGCCGTCTGAGAGGAAATCCTCCTCTTTGTCCAGACAGTCAGTTACCACTTTACATTGCAGGGTTACATTTTGAGAAATATCTCGTATGTTGAAAATACAAGTGAGAGCTACCAGGGCATAGAAACAAGGATCAGATCACAATCTAATAATCAAACACCAAATCAAGTTGTGAAATCAGAGAATAATGACCACACTAAAACAGACATACACATTGAATTGATTTCAAATTAATTTGCAAATAAAACAAATACAAATGTAAAATAAAACATATTCGTGATCACTGAATGGCAGTGAGATCAAACTTGATTGAACACATCGTGGGTGCAGCTCTCTAGTTTATGCTTCACATTTCTTCTTTCTCCTCTCTTTTTCTTAATCCATCTCTGGATAAAATGGTGTCTCCAGAACAACTTCGTTTTTCCCGTACGTTTCCAGGCCCTCATGCAGGGAGTCATGGGTCCTTTGCCATGTATCCACCTCTGAGCTCCACAGCCCAGCTCTGGCCCTGATGAAGTCTGACAATTCAGTCGTTCTTCCTTTGGACAGACTGATGCTGTCCCAACAGATGAAGAAGATGTCCATGCCAAGGAAGAGAGCATTGAGTGCAATGAAACCTGCCCTGGCTGACTTAGAGAGAGCAAGCGGCCCTTTGGCGGCTGCTTGAGAAATATCTGCAATGTCTGAAACCACTTCCTCATTTTTCAACAATTTGGCAGCCGAGGCAATGTCAACCAATCCATCGATGTTTTTTGCAACACACACAACATTTCCAACAGCCATTCCCACTGCCAAAGCTGTGCCTAGGGCATTTTCTCCCATTCTTTGTTCCACTTGATTGGTCACCTTGTCCAGACACGCCTGGAGACAACACACATCCTCCATGAAGCTCTGAAAAGTCTTGGAGGCCTCTTTCTTTTGGGAAGCGTTTACTCCAATCTCAGTGAGGGCGGTGACACCACTGTTGACGCCACTGGTGATTCCAAGCCCGACCCCGGCCATTGTCAGACCTAAAGACAGTCCTGCTGTTACAGGCATCAGCGCCAAGCCAATAATGGAGAGCACACCCCCCACCGCACCCACCGAGCTTCCAGCTATGCTGGAAATCTTTGCTCCCTTATTCATATTGTCGAGCTGAACAGCATTCATCTCCAGGTTGATGAGAAACTGCTGCATCCTGGGCTTACATTGGCTGAAGTTGCTCAGGAAGTCACAATACATTTCTTCCCGGAACAAGAACACTGTCCGAAAGTGTTTGTCCATCCTAATAAAGACAGAGGAGGCGTTGGAATTAAGAACTTTTAAATGAATAGAAAGAAAGTGATTTTAAGATCCTATATTAAAAATCATATAAACTGAACATTTTTAGTCCCACATTTGTGTTTATTGTTCTTGCTGATTTCTCTGTCTGTGTTTTACAGTTTGATCACTGATCCTACAGTCAAAGGTGTTTTGTTGCTCTATGCCCAGCATGTATTTGAAGGTATCAAATCCATATAAGGGCTAAGGTCATACGGAACATCAGACTTCAGACTGACAAACAGTTCCTGACCAACGTGCTAGACACAGTGGTGTTGGACAAACAGTAGAAAAAGGCAGTTGCTGAAGATGTGGCAACACCAGCTAACAGCAACATCAGGTTAAAAGAACATGAAAAGGTGTCAAATATAATGTATAAAAGGCTGCCAGCACCTTAAGAGACACTTACCTGATCCCATTGAGCTGACTTATGTGATCAAGCATCCTTCGCACCTCATCCTCACACAGATCCACATCAAAATCAACCTCAGTTGTCATCTTCAACGTACGCTTAAAGTCACACAGGGAGCTGTGAAAGGAAGTTACATTTATTTCGTGAACGAAATGTTTCTCGCCCATGAGCCTGTATTTTATGTTAATTGTGACATGTCTGTTCACCTTTTTGCGAATCTCTTGCACATTTTCTGGGTAGTCTGTATGTATTTGTCCAACTGGTAACACATCACTTCTACGTTGTGGAGCTTGGGCAGGAAAAAGACTTGTGCGTCTCTTTTAAACAGGAGGAGCAGAGGGCAGATCAGCCGTGCTTCATCAATGATATCCCGTATACTCCTCAAGTCCATCCCTTCAGGTGAACGCAGCAACTGGTTTTCTGCAAACACGTGGCGTGAGGTGACCGCCAGTTTATCCACTGAATCCAGGAAGCAGTCGAGCTTCTCCAGGCCAACCAAAGTGTCCTTGAGCACATCGTCCAGCTCCCTCTGCAGCTTAGCACACCTGGTGTCTGCAGTCACATTATTCTTCAAATATTTCCAAAAGGAAACTTTGCCAATGCCTTGGTTGATGTCGTCAGCTCGTTTTTTTATGTCCATCATCATGTTCAATTCTGTCTGTCTGCCAACTTCCCATTTTGACACGTTCTGACAGAAGCCTCTCACAGTGTCGATGAAGATGAGAGTGTCGGTGACATAGCGGCACAAAACCTGCCGTGTCTCTTCTCTGGAAGAAACATAAAGCATCAATCACTTCACTCCATCATAAATGTGTAGTCACTTTGTTGTTATTTTAGTTCTCTTTCAAGTCTTTCTTTTTCCTTTTATTGTTATTTTTCATGTTTTTTAGTTTCAAAATGTAGCCTATTGGCTATTCTTTCTCTTAGTCGTCTTAGTCTATTTTACTTTGTGTGTGAACATTTTGTTTTGCTATTGTAACTTGCTGTTTGGTTCCTCTCTCTCTTTCGTTGTGAATGTTTTATGTATTCTGATTCTTATCAGAGTTCTTTTGTCTCTTTGTGGTCTGGTGTTTTGTCTGTGTTCAATTCCTGTCTCCTTTCTCTTTTAGTTTCTTCTTATCTTTATTGCGCAGCATCAAATTAGAATGTAATGTGAAGTATCGGTATCAGTGATACTGCCACTGTTTTTACCAGTCCCAGTTTCCCATTAACACCCACATGGAGGGGGGATGGAAAAGAATTAGGAAATAGAGGCTAGACAGCAAATTAGTTCCATTTTTAATGAGATATGGGAAATGAGAAACATGTTTGTAATATGCTTACGATTTTAAACCCATATTAAATATCTAAAATTAAATTATTCCCCTTTAGGTCGTGTGTTGACAACTTTTGTATTTTTGTAACTTTTGTATCTTCTCATTTTTTAGATTTACTGTGTGTTGTTTGAAATAGGGGCACATTAAACAAAATGTTCTCCTCTCAAAATTTCAAATTGTATCTTTGTTTTGAAATAGTTTTGTTTGACAAGTGAGTGAAATAAACTTAAAGGAGCAGGTACGCAGAGGCCTTCCTGTTGAACCACCATGATAACTACAGTAGCCCAGAATGGATGCAACACAAACTCGTACATATATGTTTGGAAGAGAAGTAAAGTGGGGGACTATTCAGCCGTAACAATTAACTGCACCTCTATGTGCAACAAAATCTTACATCCTGAACCTTTGAGTTCCGTCAGACTGGTTAAGCAACTGAGCCCTTTGTTTAATGTCTGTTGACAATTCTGAGTCACGGGGCGCCATTATTACCCGGATCGTTATTTATGACAAACAACTTTCACACAAAGCACAAATACTTGGAGACTGAGCTTGAAAAAAGGCACTTGAATACATTTGTGGAGTTTGGCTGCATGGATTTCTACCTTTGAAAATTAAATCAATGAATCACCGTATTTAATGGTAATCCTCTCCTTATGCAAAACGTCAAAATGTACCTTGCAGCAGACGCTTCTCCCTCTGTCATGATTTCTTCAATGGGACCTGGTCACTTCACTTGTCACTCCACTCGTCTCTTCTTCCGTCTCTCTGAACGATGTAGACTGTTTCTGAACAGAATGGAATTCATGAGGATGTGCTGCGAGGTAGTTTGGTTTCGGTTTCTTTTCAGTCACGTGTGGCAGTATGAGCCACACCCCGTACCTTGTACTTTACTACCGTTACTGCTTTGACGGTAATAAACAAAAAAAGGCCCGTGTCAATAAATAAAGTCCCTAGCAGCAGTGCAGCTTGTTTGCTTCCTCTTCACATACTGATTGATGTTCCTCCAAGAATTGAATTACCTGCAAGTTGACTTTGGACTTTGTGACAACCCACATGGACCCATGACTCACTTCTTGTTTAGCGTTGAAATTCCTTTATCCTGTTTCCTGTCTTTCCAGTGTCCCATTTCAGGCGCTGCATACTAGCAAGTGTTTTCCTCTTTCACGGCTGTGCGTGCACTACATCGGCCGTGAGAGGAGTACAGTCACTGCATTCCATTCGTTAAATGAGACCATCCACACTTGGCAAAAACAACCAAATTAAGCCAGAAACAGGCGCTCCTTTATCAAGGAGAAGATAGGAGATGAGTTCATTTAAGAATAATTGTACATTATTACACCACAGCGCTACCATGTGTTTTAATTCAGTGTATGAGCATGAAATGCGAACCCTAACCCTAAGGATATAACCTTTCCTGTTAAATGCTGACATTCTGAGGCAGGGAGCTGTGTCCATGTGTCCATTTACACCCAAAGATTCCATCCAATCAGGGTCCACTCCTCAGGATGCAAATGGATGTTCAAAGAGTAACCATCTTTTTTCCTCACAAGCAAGAAAAGCAAGAAGCTCACCAGGGCAAATTTACTGTAAGCTCTGTCGGGTCGATTCTCACGGGGACTCAAACAAGACTTTGATCGGAGCTGGATTAGCAGCTTGCTGAGTTAATGTCAGATTGGAGTCCACATGGAACCTGTGCTGGTGCAGGAATGGGACCTGCCTTGACCTGGTTGTCCTGATAACACCTTTTTTCCTCTGTTATCATTTTATTAAAAACCCTTTCCAGCACCACTGAGCAAGCAAGCTGGTGGCTCTGGATCAAGAGGCGTGGACTCACCTGGGCACCAAGGCAGCGTTCACATTCTTCACAAGATAAACTAAGGTTTTATTTCCTTGTCCTTTATATTCCCCTCATTAACTGATATTGGAAAAGTAAATGAGCCGCAAAAAAAAAAAAACCTCTTGAAGAACAACTTGCGTTTTTCAATTCCATTAAAAAAAAACCCAGACACCTAAAAGTACATCCTATATGTCCTTGGAGAGCAACGTTTTTTCTTTTCTTTCTAGTTTTCAGCTTCTAATAAAGTCTTTGTCCTCAAGGGTAAGTGTTTAGGATTAAGTGACATCTGATGAATACGTTGCATGTTTAAATGACACTTCACTTCAACCTTCCATCCAAGCATGTAGGACAGGGGTGTCAAACTCATTTTCACTGAGGGCCACATCAGCATTATGGTTCGCCTCAAAGGGCCAATTGCAGGACTACATGACATTACTCCATTACTCATATTGGAAAATAACTGTCTACATGCAAATATTAACAAGTTACAAATATTGTCTATGTATTTGCATATATGTGAAAATGTACGCAAGCATGTAGCTCTATGTTATTATAACATCAACCCTCATACCTGTTAACACACCGGTCAATATATGTTTTAGACTTTTATTCTTAGACAATCGTACACCTTAAAGCCCTCGCGGGCCACATAGAATGATGTGGCAGGCCAGATTCGGCCCACGGGCCACAAGTTTGATACATGTGATGTCGGAGAAACCTATGTAGACTTCAGAGATTGTTCAAACTCAAAATAGGTATGTTTTGTCCGTTCTGGGCACTGTAAAAATACTGAAATGCAACATGACCTCCGTAGAAAGGGCATACTCCAGAATATAAATGGTACAATGTAAAAAAAATCAGAGTTTGTCTCATAGGGCTTCACAGGGTGGGTAACATCCTCTGTCCTTAGACCCTCAGAAAGGGTAAGGAAAAACTATCGGGGGGGAAAAACCCTTTTAACAGGGAAAAAAAAGAAAAAGTAGAAACCTGAGGGAGAGTCGCAAGTGAGGGATCCACTCCCAGGACAGACAGACGTGCAATAGATGTTACGTAGAACAATCCTCAATCAGTCCTGGTTTGTATGGGGATATGATATCAGTTCCCTGACTAAATGAGGATTATCCTCATTTAGAAAGCTCAACTTTAAATGTCTCGCACAGGATGGGGGAAAAAAGTGAGATGGACACAACATGATACTACTTCTACGACCACTACTACTTCTGCTTCTCCTACGAGTAGTAATGATGATACTAATGGTCAACTGTGAGTGGTGTCTAACCTAAAGTATAAGAACTGGAAAAGAGAATTGTCTTGTCGTCGAAAGAGACAAATTGGTCGATTGTGACAAAAGTGTTTGAGCTGCAGGGGTGCGACAAAACGAATTCGAGGGAGAGCCGAGCTGGAGGGAAGGGTCCTTTACTCGCCTTATCCTTGATCACATGAGTCAAAGGTGTGGCCTGATGTGGCCCGTGAGAGCTTAAAGGTGTATGATTGTCTAACAATAAAGCACACATTGCGCATGAACCAGAGCTAATTACACATTTCTATGTGAATCTATTCAGTGTGTTTACAGTGTGTTCACATTTTCACATGTACATAAATGCCTATGCACTATTTGTCACTTGCATAAATGATAATCAGGTATGAAGACAGTTATTTAACAATGTGCTGGGTAGTAATTGCATGAAAATGAGTTTGACACCCCTGCGCCTAGATTAACCTTATTTTTCCTCACCAGCATGGAACAGCGTTTATTGATTTAGGTCTTCACAATAATCAGTAATACCAGGAACTCTCTCTCTCTCTCTCTCTCTCTCTCTCTCCCTCTGTCTGTCTTACACACACACACACACACACGCACACGCACACGCACACACGCGACTGTCAGACATGATGATATCACAGCTGACTCGTGCACTTCAAACCCCACCGGCAGTGATCCGCGCACATCCCGAGTCTGCGCAGTCGTGTCCCCGTTGCCAATTGACATTCACGCCTTTCACCGTGGCGGGAGGCTCAGATCCGCTGCCACCGTGCGTTACAGACGCACCGCAACAACTGAGCGACAACGCACGGAACTCTCTCTGCCGGTGGGCGCACAAATACAAGTGGGTGGTGCGCCATACATCCATGTTCAGCGAACGGAACAGACACATAGAAGTATCGACAGACAGACAGACAGACAGACAGACAGACAGACAGACAGACAGACAGACAGACAGACGGACGGACAGACAGACAGACACTCCGCTCCTTCAGCCCCCTCTCTTCACTCACACAGACGGAATAAAAAATGTTTTTTTCTAAAAATCTTTAACATCCTTTCAGCAACCAGCCTCCATTGCTGCAGAGCCCGCGCGCACCAACACACGCACGCGCAGATACAGTAGTGGCCTCAGAGAACGTCGCCGGTTGGAAGGAGGGAAACTTGCCCACGGAATAGCTTCTTGTAGCGATATCAACACACACACACACACACACACGCACACACACAGAGGATGCGCCCGTACGTCTGGACTGTGGCCTCACCGCTGTCACCGTGACGTGCGCGCGCGCGCGCGCGAGCGCGCGTCTTGTGTGCAAATCCAGGTTGTGTAATCTCTCCTCTCCCTCCTCTCGTCTTCCCGCAATCCCGCAGCCGTGAGCGCGAGGACCGAGAGAGGGAGAAGAGAAGGAGGAGGAGGAAGAGGGGGAGGAGGACGAACGAGGGCGACGTTCATCGCTGCTTATTGTTTTTCCCTCCTCTTTCATGGCGCAAGGGCTAAAGAAGCGGAACGGTCCTGGGTGTGAAACCGCCGCGGTGAACCCGGATACCCGAGCATCAGTGTCGCCCTCCCTCTCCGGCCGGGGCAGTGTCGTCGGCTGCGGCGGCGCCCACACCGACTCCTCGTCCGCCTCCCGCCCGCTCTGGACCGAGTGATGGTCGGCGTGCTTTGCTGGATGCTCCCCGCTCTCTCCGGATCGTCGACGACCGAACCTCCTCTGACCGCACACCCCCATTTTCGGCGGAAACCCACCCAGGTCGACAGGGCTACATATGGAAACTGGGGACCAAAATTTTAGGAAAAAGGAAAATCTAAGATAATCTTTTTTTTTTTTTTTTTTATCATCATCATCATCATCATCATCAACAACAACATCATCAGTATTATTATTATTGTTGTTATTCTTCTTCTTCTTATTATTATTATTATTATTGTTATTATTATTGTTATGTATTAGCCCTTCTCTGGTTTTGTGTGAGCTCATTATTATAAAAGCCTGCTGATTATTGAATCTCCTCGTTGAGCCTAGATTGTCCTGATGCCATCAGGTTGATTTATGAGCCGAATATTGCCTTCGCACAAAGTCGTAATAAAAGCGCCTCTATTCCGTCTAGTCGGGATTCGGATCCGTCAATTTTGATTTGTTCTCTCGAAAATGAGAGGTTTCCCTCGCGAGATTCATTCTCTTCTCCAGTCGGCGACCTCCTTTCTGCCTTTATCCCCATTCCGATTCAAGTAAAACACAACAGTAATAATATTCGTAGGTAATGAATGTCTTGCGTGAATCTCTGGAGCAGGTCTAAAATCCGATTTCTCACTGGCCTCTGACTAAAGTAACTGTAACTCATTGGAACAGGATTATTGAACTGTTCTGCAAGTCAGCCATTGCTCCAACACTCCATCACCATCGCCCCGTCGGACTGTATGGTCCATTAGAGCTCATGCTCATTTAGCTGTAACCTCCCAAAGTCCAGACACAAGTTTGTTTTCATTTTTTTTTTCTTTTCATCACTACATGCAGACACCATTAGTCCTGCACAGCTCATGTTTGTAGAGTGGCTGTTGTGTGGGTTGTATCTGCAGCTGCACGCCTGCTGAGGTGCTACCACATACCTGAGCTCGTATCTTTATTTGCAAGGGTCTCCAAAAGTGCGAGCAACCAGACAGGGAAGACGCCACTGGTCTCTTTGCTTGGACCGAAAAACAGATTTTTTTTTTCTCTCTGGTACTGGTCCCGACCCAAACGCAACCATAAGGTTCCTAGCGCGTTCTCCCCCTCCTTCTTCCCTCTCCTTCCGCTTGAGTATAGCCCGTTTTTTCGGTTTGGTGTGGTCCCGCAAATTTTCAAATATTTACTTCCTGTACATCAAGAGGAAAGGGGGTCCCCCTTTCATGGAATGCGGAAACATGGGTCTGTTCGACCGCGGAGTCCAGATGCTGCTGACCACGGTGGGAGCCTTCGCGGCCTTCAGCCTCATGACCATCGCGGTCGGCACAGACTACTGGCTGTACTCCCGTGGGGTCTGCAGGAGCAAGTCCATGAGCGAGAACGAGACCAGCAAGAAGAACGAGGAGGTGATGACCCACTCGGGCCTGTGGAGGACGTGCTGTTTGGAAGGTGAGACGCTCTCTCTCTTTGATCCCGATGTGGTCTCGCCCGTTGGCTCTGACAAAAAAATGACCGTCGGGACCTTTCTCTTCCATGACACTACAAGCTCGAGGATGCTGTCGATGCCCTCACGCGAAAAGCCTCATGTGAGTCAGACGAAAGCTGCAGATTAAAGGCCTGAACACTTACACGAGTTCATCAGTTGCGGGTAAAACATTAGGCATTACCAGTCCGCAGCGGTTTGATTTCGGGACTAAAACATATGTGCAATAATCTAGTCGTCATCCATCCATCTATTGTGTCACTGCTGACAGAGGGCCAAAAAAGAGATAGTGGTTGTTGCACAACCATGCTGTTCATATGATCAACACTTCCCCAGATCTGTTGGGGGGGGGGGGGGGGGGGTTCAGCTGCTTGAAATAGGATTGTTTTGTAATCGAGTGCCACAAATATTGATCAAACTTACTGTGATGCAAGCGAGTGAAAATGTGAAACATGCACCTCCAGTCAAGGTTCCTGCTAATTGACCTTCCAGATAACGGTTACGCAAAGACTGCAGAACTTTACTCCTGGGGTCTCAGCTCTGATAGGCAGAATTAACCCCTAACCCCGCGAGATAATTAGGGAGAGGACAGAGGAAATGTCCCAATTCTGATGTTCTCTGATACTGAGCCTTTGTGTCCAGCTTGGTTGTGAGAGACAGCACGGCTGATTGAACTTGGTCGTGAGCCCTAAGGACTGCAACTCCACTCTACATCCAGGCTGATGCAGTTGTGTGCAGGTGCTGAGCTCCAGCAGCGAGCGCGGGGCTCTTTGTCGAGGCAGATCAAAGCCACTCAATGTTCAACTGCTCTGTTACAGTTTCACATGTCAGGTGTTAGAATTGAAATAATGGAATGATTCATTATTTAAAAGCAGAGAGGGGGGGGGGAGTACATCATCCTGATGTACTGGCAAATCAATGCTGTGGTCGCACCCTTATTAAGGCAAACTGCAGGTGAGCTGTCCTTTTCAGAAGGACATGACTGTGGAGCGGCAGGTTGGACGGGGGCCTTTGTTTTTGGGGGGTTTTCTCATCAAAAGTCACAGCAGCAGGGATGCAGCCATTGTTGAGTCGACCTCGCTTAACACCCTTGATGAATGCGGGGCCGCTCGTCATGCGACCTTTGACCTGTGCCTTCGTGGCACTCGAGCCTCACCTCCATCCAATGGAGGAGTCGTGTTTCCTGTCACGTGAGGAGGCGGGAGAGGCGCTGTAACCTGCGGCATGACAAATCTGCCCCGATCTGTCCACTGTGTCCGAGTTGGCATATGGCCGCCTCACTCGGCGCACCTTTAAATTTAAATCAAACTATTTGCACTGCCATTTGCAGCATTTGAAGTAGCTGTTGTGACATTTTTTTGCGTCGCAATTACTCACATGTATTGGTTTGTATGTGAGCTAATTGCAGTACATTGTTGCCCTCTGTTTACATCAGGAGCAGGTCCTCTATGGAGGTGGCCTTGTCACATCGCCATGTATCGGTCGGAGCTCCGACTGGACAAGAAAGAAATCTTTGAGTTGAAATGATAATTGAAAGCCAGCAACAATGTTCTTGTTTTGAAGGGAACGGTGCAATGAGGGCTGTGCTGCTGTTAAATGCATCACCAATAGATCTCACCACATCCTACACATTGTACCTTAAGTGCAGCTGTAATTAATGTGTCTTTAAAGCAGCAAGTAAAATGAACATTGCAAATATAATTCTGTATATAATTCTACATATATATATATATATATATATATATATTAGGGGTGTGCCATCTAAGGCACCTCACGATTCGACTCAGGGTGCTACGATTCGATTACTCAACGATTATCATGATATTAACGATGATCGCGATATTAACAATTATCACAACTATAACGATTTTCGATGCATCTTTTCTTCCCCATTCAGGATTTCCTTTTTTTCTCACTTTGTGGCCATTTCATACGTTTAAACAAGGTATATTTGTCAGTAACCATTAATTATGGATATGGAGGATTCTTCTCCTCTAACCCGGGGTGGAAACGCGTAAGGTGCTGTTGCATGTTTGAAGTCTACTTAATTCTGGTTTGACATGACTTGCATATGGAGTAGGTTTTGTCAATGCCTTTTCCATTTTCATATTTTAAAAATCCAAATGCTTCCAAACGCTAGCTTTGAATCCTTATGAGTGAATCTCACCCCCCCCCCCCCCA
>JAFBJT010109076.1:58786-78749 GCA_016785325.1 Chascanopsetta lugubris
GAGAGACAGAAAAGAGAAAGAGAGAGAGAGAGAGAGAGGGAGAGAGAGAGAGAGAGAGAGAGAGAGAGAGAGAGAGAGCGCGCGTGTGTGTACGCGCGTGTGTGTCTGCTGTTGATAATGAAGAGATAATCTTCGCACTTTTCCTCCTCCTCCTCCTCTTGTCTCTCCGTGTCTCTTCTCCCCACCGAGGCTGCTCCTTCTTGCCCCTCTCCCTCCATCCTCCATTGCTTTTCATATTACTCTGCTTTTGTTTCTGAGCACTTATTTCTTGCCCCACTTCCCCCAGCTTGTTTTTGCTCTCGCAAGAGATAAGGAAGGAAGCTGTGTGTGGATGTTTGTGTGTGTGTGTGTGTGTGTGTGTGTGTGTATGCGCGTGTATGTGTGTGTGAGAGAGAGAGCGAGCGAGCGAGAGAGAGAGAGAGAGTGAGAAATGCCTGGTTGGATGTTGGTATTATTTGTGGTCTGTGACTCCTCTGTGATTCATAGCTGAGGCCTCCCACTGTTGTTTAAAGGGGAGGTTGTAATATGTGCAGCAGCATAATTGGATGTGTAATCTGTTGCGTTGTACCTCTGGTTAGCGGCGCTGAGTGGAGCTGATTAAGACCGTTAGCGATTCAGTGAGTGTACCTCCTACCTCAACACAAGCAATGCCCCAAAAATGTAAAAAAAAAAAAAAAAAAAAAAAAAAGGGAAAGAGAATGTTAAAAATGAAAAAAAAAAAAAAAAAGGGAACGAGAATGTTAAAGATGCACAAATATATAATCATTCTAATTTCTCTTTAGTGGCTACAAGCCTGAAGTTAGGTCTGTGGTTGACTCAAGGCTGTAAGACTTAAATGCTCTGCTACGCAATATTAAAGACGTCAGTAAATAGCCCGCTAATACATTTTCATGCTTTTACCCTTCTTCGAAAAAGGTAGTCGCTCCCCGGAAACTAAATGAATCTCAAGCCAGCGCTGTGCACTGTTCGCCGCTTCCACCGTGGCAGAGACGATGAGCAGTGAAGTCCGTTAATGGCCTCGTGCTTTTTATTTCTCAGGATCACATTTCAAAAATCATCCGTCAGTTTGTGCAGATTGTCTCGCTCAGTGTAACGCGTGCGTATCTTCGACTTTAGTCAACTTCGGTCATGAGGACCAGGTCGGCAATTCTGAAATAAGTCAACCCTCAGTGCTCTACAAAGGTCACAAAGGTCACGCCCCTAGATCGTCATTGGCTGCAGAAAGCTTGCACACCTGCGATGTGTCACAGCTTGATGATATGTCATCCATATTTCCTTTGAACTAATACAGCTCGAAGATGAGATTGTGAAATGTTGTTTTGATATGTTTCATGTTTTCCTCTGTATGTTGTGTAATGGCATTGACATTCATCATTCATTATGTGGTAATTTGGGGCGAGAAGAGGGCTTTATACCATGTTTGGACCAAAGCTGCATCAATTGCATAACATATTTTCCCCAGAGTGTGGGAGGAGGGGGGAGGGGGGGGGGGAGGTGTGTGGGGTCTGAAATGTCAGTCAGTCTGATACACTCACTTGTCTCCATTACAAGTCAGTCTAACACAACCCAGCCTGCACTTACACCTCGCTCCTTTTCCTCTCAGAACCCGAGGGCCTGTCTTTTCATCGACAAATGCACTCGTGAGTGTGTGTTTTTGTGTGTGCGCGCGCGCGCGTGTGTGTGTGTTTTTGTGTGTGTGTGTGCGCGCGCGCGTGTGTGTGTGCGCGCCAAAAGGCGCAGGAGTGAAAAACTGAGATTCTCATGCTCCCGTTAGGCATCCGTCTCCTCCCTCCTGCGTGGTGTTTGGCTGCGGGTGTGTTGTTGGGACAGCAGGAAGGGGAGCTGGAGGAGAAACGTTAATCAATAGCCACAAGGTCAGATGTCCGAGCGCCCGGGCTTTGGGCTGGAGCGTGGCCTGTTAGCGGTCCATGGAGCTGCCTGGCGGCTGAGGGGGGATTTGTAGCACTTGTCAGGGCTTAAAGGAGCCCTCCCTGGACCACTCACTCGTGGTTGTAGTGTGTGTGTGTGTGTGTGTGTGAGAGAGAGACAGAGACATGCTGGTTAGCCACAGGAGAGGGAGACATCTACTGGCCTGTGGGGGAAACCGCAGCACAGAGAGAATGAGGCCACCCAAATGTGCAGCCCCATCATTTGCAGTCAGTGTGCCCTGGAGGATGTCGAGGGGCTTTCCAGCGTCACTGCCGCAGCATCACATCAGTTCATCTCCACAAGAAACATCCTCCCGTCCACCATTTGCCCACGTTTACACGTGAACTCCCCCTCAATCACTTGTGCAAGCACTGGTGTTTAAGACTTTTTAAGAGCACTCCAGGTAATTCTCGCTTAATGCTTAAGCTCAGAGGATTAGTAATACGCTCTCATTCTCCAAATGTTCCTTTGAAGTTTTTACCTTTACGCTTAATCAAAGTGAAGAATTCCGCCGTTTGTGTTTTCATGCTCTCGTGTGCGCGCGTGTGTGTGTGTGTGTGTGAGAGAGAGAGAGAGAGAGAGAGCGGGAACGAGATGGAGGGTAAAAGAGTGTGCAAATTTGCATTGGTCCCTCTGAGATAAGCTCACCACACTGAATATTACACAGGGAAACTCACCGTCTTAGCGCCGTGCCTCCGTGGCGTTTATTCTCCCGCTCTGTTTCTCACAGCGGGGGGGCGGGGGGCGGGGGGGAGTCTCTGGGGACCCTTTATCAGCAGTGCACAGCTTTCTAGAAGCCAGCACACCCCCCCCCCCCCCCCCCCCCCCCCCCCCGCCGCCCCCTCTCCCCTCGCACCCACCTGTGGTTCTTTTCTAGAAGCCAGCACACCCCCCCCCCACCCCCCGCGCCGCCCCCCGCCGCCCCCTCTCCCCTCGCACCCACCTGTGGTTCTTCAGTTCATCTTTTGTGCAAAGGTATCTGAAACCCATGTGTGCACATGGCTGGAGGCCACGCGGACGGGCCTTTACCAAACCCATTAATCTGACCCTAATCCATGTTTCCACGATGGTCAGAGTGGTGGCGAGTGGTTGAGCTCGTCGCTGCTCTCTGGAGTGACACACACACCAAATGAAAGAGGCGCAACACAGCCCAGTGAGCCACCGTTGGATGTGGGCATAAAGGAGTTGTCTGTGTCATGCTGCTGGATTCGCTGTGAGGTGGCATTTCCTCTGAAGATGAATAACGACGCATGGCCTCTGTTTTTCATTATTTTCCTCCCACGTCCAATGTAAAGAAAAAGTATCGCTTGCATCATGTTTCCATCTCACGGCAGCGCTGTGGAAAATCTCAGTTTGCCGCGTTTGCCAATATAAATGTACTCCGGGCAGATCGAGCCCCTTCGATGAGTCACCGCATAAACCGGCTGGCTCCTCTTTTTTTTTTTTTTGAGGGAATTTGTCAAGCAGCTAAAATGCTGTTTGAAATTCGGCGTCTCCAAACCCTTCGCACCGGTGACCCGGCGGGAACCAGTTGTAACAGATGTCTCTTTTTCCCTCCTCTCCTTCTCGCAGGGTAAAGAACTTTTAATGGCGTCACGGTAGAGGGCATCAAGATGAACACGCTACCATCGATGGACCGGCACATCCAGCAGACCAATGACCGGCTGCTGTGCATCAAACAGGTGTGTGTGCGCAGAGAGACAAAGAGGAAAATGCATTTCCTCTACATTTGGTACACACTCGCTCTCTCCTTTCAGCACCTTATATGGGCATCCATTTTTTTCTGGCCATTAGCTGCAGTTGCAGAGATCATGTTGCACTGGGTCATAGGGAGGGAGAGAGAGAGACAGACAGAGTGAGAGAGAGAGCGAGAGACACACACACACAGAGAGAGAGAGACAGAGAGAGAGACAGAGAGAGTGAAGGAGGCAAATCTGGCAGCGAACACAAGAGGCAACTTCAAAGAGACTTGCAACATAACCGACTCCACTTCTCCCTCCTCCTCCTCCTCTTCCTCCTCCCCCTCCTCCTCCTCCCCCTCCTCCCGCTTCCTCTCCTCATCCTGCGTTCCCTTACATCACGTTCCTGACTCTTGACGTATGCAGGCCCTTGTTGTGGTTTTGCTTAAATGCTTCCTTGACTGCCAGATTTCAAAGGAGAGAGAGAGAGAGAGAAAGAGAGGGAATTAAGATCCAGAGCGACAGACTCAGACAGACAGACAGACAGACAGACTAACAGACATAACATATCCCAAGGCTACTGCCTCTTCCTGTGATTTACTGTTAAAGGAGAACTCAGGCTGTTGGCTTATTTGTTTATGCCACGTGGGCGTGAGCCTTTATATCTCCCAACATCCATGTGACACTGCGGCGCGCTGCGAATGTCGAGGCTTTGAGCCGGCGATCATAAGGTGACACATCCCTTCTTCCTCTGTGCCCCCCCTCAACACCCCCCCCCCCCCCCCCCCCCCCCCACACACACACACCTGAACTCCTGAGCATTCTTTCTTTTAACCTTTATCCAAACAGGCCTTCTATTTGGCACGGAGGAAAGTGCTCAGTGTCAAAATCCTACTTAGCTTTATTTCCAAAATGTCAGCCTTTGTTTTTTGTTTGTTTTTTTTTTCAAAGAGTACATTTCAAACGCCTTTAAAGCCTCTACAATTACTCTCTCAGGCGTCACTGATGAGCCCTAAATAGCAGGAGTTAACGCATCGAGCTCAATAAACGCACTAATTGTAGATTGGTTTATGTACTTCTCGGCTCGGGCGAAAAAAACAGAGCGCGTAGTAAAGCAGACTTCAAAGGGCCGGAGTCGGTGTGCTGGTCCGGAGCTGGTGGAGGCTCCACACCAGCAGCAGGGTGTCGTTTTGGGTTTTGGGGAAAGCCTTTGGCGCCGGGCCAGGTTCTCTGCTGTTACTCAGGCAGCACCAGGTCGGCTCTGAGCCACCTGATCCTCGGCTGCTCCGCAGGAAAAAGGAGGGGTAAGTCGGTCCATCATCTCACTGAGGATGATCGTCTGTCAGACGTCTGGCTCTTTGTCTGCCCCGGCTTCATCAGTGCTGCTGCTGCTGCTGCTGCTGCTGCTGCTCTCCCTCCCTCCACTTTCCCTGTTCCTGTCCTCATCCAACCCTGAACAGCAACAACAACAAGAACAGCACTGGCCCCCTTCCTCCTCCTGAAATTCGACTGAGCTATTTTGCTCTGTCACCCCCCCTTCCATCACACACACACACACACACACACACACACACACACACACACACACCAGAGTGGAGGTTGTCAGGCAGAGTCGGTGGCGAGCACTGCGGCAGGCGGAGCTGTGAGTTCAGATCGAGACAGACAGCCCCTGCTGTGCAAGTTCTGATTCCTCTGGCGCTGGAGGCTGATCCGCCGCCCATCAAGCAGCAATAACGTCAGATTCCATCACTCATCGTGAACAGGCTCCTCTGGTCCCTCCCGCTCAACAAGAGCATCTCTCACTGCCTCCTCGTCGCGCCGCTTGTCTTCACATCATCAGTGGGAGCCCCTCCTCCTCAGAGTCTGCAGCTCCACGACTCCACGGTGGCTCATCTTCACATCACCAAAAGATGAGTCACTCAGGGCTGCTCTTGAAACTCATGATATCATTGGAGGCTCTCAGTCATTTGCTCTCTTGGCGGGTCTTGAGGCCTGATGTGCAAAATTCTGAGCCCCACACCCCCTTTGTCACATGGCACCAAAAAAAGCAGCCCCCTCTTTTCAAAAAAGAATGCTCACCTCTGCTGCCCCTAAAGACAATGGCGCTCCCCTCTCCTCCAAAACAAGATGCTTCAGCTCCAGATGAGAATAATAAACGCTTTCAAGTGGATTCGGATTCTCGGCGACTGAGCGGGCTGCAGCTCTGCGCCGTTTCAGAGCTATTAACCTCCTGAGCCGCAGAGAAAAAGGAGCCCAATTTTAAAAACCGCTTATTGTGTCCTGCCAGCTTGAGTAGCCTTCAGACACTGGGAAGAAAAGACTCCACTGTTTCAGGCCTGAGTGAGCAGGCGAGAGAGACAGACACAGAGGCTGAAAGAGATTAGACGGCGCACCAACATGTATTGAGTCCGTACACAGAGCTGCCAGGACCAAGGTTGTTTTCTTTGTGTGCAGCCGCGCCAGCCCGTGGACCTCTGGAGCCGCGGCTCCGTTACACTCCGCAAACAGCCAGTGGATGAGAGGGAGGAGGGTTGTTGGGAAAGATTCGGTTGCTCTGTGGGTCATGGGGGTGAGGGCTGGGTGTTGCCAAGAGAGATTAACAAGAAACACTGGCATCATTGTTGATATGGGTGTGATCTTCTTCCCACAATGCAGCAGGGCGGGCTGTGAGTGGGCGTACACGGGAAGGAGTCAAGGTCCTCGCAGGGTTGTGCAGAGGCACGAGGCATTAAATCAAGGCGGTGCGGCGGTGCGGCGGCGCGGCGGCGCGCACGGGGCTGCGGAACCGCTCGGGTTTTTAGCCATTTTCCAATTTGTCCTGAATGTGGGGAGAAAAAACAACACTCATTATTTCCCATTGTTTCTAATGGCAGCCTCTTTCTCTGCGTTTGCACAGCACTTACAGAACCCGGCCAACTTCCACTCGGCGGCCACGGAGCTGCTCGACTGGTGCGGAGATCCCCGGGCCTTCCAGCGACCTTTCGAGCAAAGTCTCATGGGATGCCTGACGGTACGCAAACACTCATTATGGTTTTTGTTGGGTTTTCAGGTACTTTTTAAAGAGGCAGCAGCAAAACAGTAATTAGATTTGGATACTTTGAAAAACACAGGGGGGGAAGAAAAACAATGGGCGGGTTTGTCCACCTCTGAAGATCTTGGCTTCACTGTAAGATTCAGTGAGTTGACACAGACAGTGTCTCTGTCTAAGCAGGATTCATGTTAGAGTCCTGTTGACACTCAGTATTCAGGGGTTTTCCGTTAAAGATCCACTTGTGTAAGATTCAACGACAAGAAAATCGAATGATTACACTTAGGTTGCATGATTATGAAATGGCCTTAATGTATGAAAAGTTGTTTTTGATATGACAATAACGTTCTAGATGAAACACACTCACTTCTACTCAGAGAACCTTTATGAAAACACTTGGATAAAGGGTATGGATACATGCAGGGGACACAGTTTGAAGTCCCTGTTGCCCACTGCTTGTCAACACGTAATACAACACACACACACACACACACACACACACACACACACGCACACACAAACACACAAACACAAGCACACAAGAGGCTTGTGCAAGACCATGGATAACAAGGCACTGCAGCTTACGTCTTTCAGGTCACCACTTACCACATATTGATTTGGACCCAAGGCTTGAAAGGTTGCCTGCTCCAGGTGTGACGAACACACACACACACAACCACAAACAAACACACACACACACACACACGGCTCCTTTAGAGCATGGCTCTACGAGTCTCACACGTTTATCGCTGAGACCAGTCCCTGAAACTCTGCCGGAACCATGTCCCCAGCTGAGGTGGTGGCGTGAGCAAACAAATAAATGCTCATTAATGTGTAAATCACAATAAAAGCCTCTTAAAGGATGATGAAGAGCCATATACAATGGGACCTGCCACTGAGCCCCCTCTCAGCGTGGGGCCGCCTCCCATCAGCCAAATTGTTTCATCAGACTCGGAGAGCACACGGCGTCTTATCTGGAGAGTGACTTCCCTGCAACAAGTCCACGCACTCTACCCATCGATTTGTCTTTACTTGCGACATAAAGATGACTCTGCATCTTTTGGAATCACAGCCTGGTGAGATTTGTCAAAGCAGAGTGAAACCAACAGTGGGCCTCGTGTGGAGACGTCTGTTCCCTCTGGCATGTTGGACATTTGGAGGCCAGTCTTTAATCTGCGATGGAGTTTGGGCTCCAGAGCTGATGGAAGATTACGTAACTAAATCAGCGTGTTCTCCGACTCTGTCTAGCATGAACCCCTCGGAGAAACTGAAAGAAGTTGATATTCCCACCCCACACATTTTTTTTTGATCATATTACCACTGATAAGAAAACCTCACAATAAAACCACCAAAGACCAAAAGATTGCAAAAGCATGACAGCAAAATTCCCATTCACAAATAACAATCTACTCTCCCACACATGTAAGCATTGATCGTTTTGTGAAATTCAGAATACAGCAGTTTGTGGTTGAGGACTTGTAGACATGGAGTAATGGGAGTTTATCTTGCAGAAGCAGGTCAAGTGACAGCAGTGTGACAAATGTCGGAACAAACACAATAAACGAGTTGTTGTGACTGAATATGTCATCTAAGGCCACAACTAACTACTGGTTTCATGATCAGTTCATGTTTCCGTTTCATTTCTCCGTAATCGATTCAACTCCTTAGAGACACAAGACGCATTTTAATGTTTCCGGCAGTTTATTTGAGCAGGAAATGTGAATGAATTCACTGTCCCAAAAAAAAAAACCCCAGCCAAACTGTCTTTACTGAGAAACAATATTGTCTATTTCAGAGCATTGCATTGAACCCTGAATTACAGTAGGCACACATTGGGTTCGCAGGTGGCGTCCACCCTCAAGGTGCGTCACTGCCATCTAGTGTGTTGAATTGGCTGATTTACCACTGGAGACATGGGCCGTGCTTTTGGATTGGACCAGTTTAATTGAAGACCCCTTTTTTAATGGACTGATTTGAATGCATTCATTTCATTCGTTGCCGCCCTCGCACCACGGGCGACCAAAACTGTCGTCGTCCTCGGCACTGTTCAGATGGCTCGGTCGAGCGCGTGCTCTCTCTCCTGAGGCTGCAGCCCAGGTTCGAATCCAACCGGCAAACCTTGAGGACCTTCACTGCCTGTCGCCCCGCCTCTTTGTCTTCATCCTCTAATAGGAAACGTTAAAAGCCTTCGGTTTTCCTCCACACATCCTCTTGTCATCCATCCCGTCCCCTGCAGTGCCTCTGCGCGCCCCCAACTCGACGAACCACCAGACTAAGCTGCCGTTGCTCCACTTACTATTCGCCGTTCCTGCTCCGCAGTCTGTGTGTTCTGCTCTCTCCCTCTCTCCGCATCGAGCGTGTGGGTGATGTGAGCACACGCAGACATCCGCAGACATTCTATCTGTCTGCAGTCCCACACTTTTTCTAAAAGAATCACCCACGTAACTCACAGGAGGCTGTCTGTCTCTCAGCGCAGCCAATTCCACCACCACGCAGATCTACAAACTCCTGAACTGCTGCTTTTTCTCGTTTCCCCTCAGCAAACAAACAGGCCCGCGGACGGCCCAGTAACCTTCACCTCCCCGGCGCCGCTCACAGAGCCGGTTTGTTCACAGGAATATGGGTCGGGATGCACATCCTCAGAGGGATGTTGAATTGAGAAATAAAAGCTTATGAGGTTTTGATCCAAGTTGAATTTATGCTCGCTTCTGCAGCAGGATTGTCTGTTTCTTTAAAAAAAAAACAACTGAAGGGCAGACTCAGTTACGCAGGAAGTAAACGATCGACAACAGCATTTTGTTAGCATCCTCGTTGTTTCTATAACCGCATAAATGCCGCTTCAGTCCCTGGAAGTACCGTTTATTGTGCTCAAATAAACATAATGTGATTTCCTGGAAATGTAGAGCTTTATATCCCCATCTGTCGATGAAAACAAACTATTTATTGACCTTTTTGGGGGCTCCAGCAGCCTATAACCGTTTACAAGGTACATCAGGATGACTCTGTCCATTCAGCCAGCTTTCTAAAATGTGCGCCGGACGACCTTTTGAATGCTAACGTGTGTTTCGAGGTCAGCGAGAGCAGCGGAGGTGTCACCTGTGCGCAGATGAAAACGAAAGGGGTTTCCCTGCTTACAATGATTTAGCCCGTCGTCCGAGGCCTGTCCAACATCACTCGGCCGCGCACACGTCAGAGTCCAGGAGGCCCCTTCTTCTCTTCCTGTAAAACCTCGTTTTGAAGTCACTCGACAGTAAATGCGTCGTTAAAGTCCCGCAGCCAGCGACCGGTCCTTCTCCAAAAGCCGGAATGCAAAAGAAGAGCCCCGGACTCCTCTTTCCTCTCCTCCCCTGGCTGCCCCCCCTTCACGCTCACGCACAGTTTCAGGTCACTTTGGGTGGAAATGACATGAGCCCCTACAGCTACTTCCGCATTTACATGGTCTGTCAGGGGTAATTGAACCGACAACCTTTTGGTCAGGAGACAAACTCCGCTCACCTCAGGGGCCAGGGCGAGGGCATGTTTGAGGATAACCTTTCAGAGGCGGGGCTCGCTCTGCAGAGCCACTGTGGTTTGGCTCCCTCGCCTCCTCCTGGAGGTTGGTGCAGTCATCAGAGTCGTCCTGACTGTGGATCAGTGGAGCGGGCCAGACTGCAGACTCCACATTCATCTTACTGTGTGTGTGTATCTGTGTGTGTGTGTGTGTGTGTGTGTGTGTGTGTGTTTGTGCAATTGTCTGTGTATGAGTGTGTCTCTCTGAAGATAAATGAAGTTCCCTGATAGCAGTGGCTCAGAATATTAACACAGTCAAGAGAGTTTAAGAACTGTGATGACTTAACTACAACTTAACTGTCCATGTGTTATTTATTGGACATATGGGAAATTAATATTCTATGATATTGGATCAAAAAGTCCGTCTGCTTACCCTTATCCTTTCAGGGACGTGGGGGAAGCTGAATCCAATTTCATCAGAAAGTGAGCTTAAGGAAAAATAGATTGGCCCTTTTTTGATTTTAGGTAGCGTGTGTAGAATTAAGGGGCCCTCGCGGTGAATTTGCATGTTGCAGCTGAAAACGCCGTCACCTCACTCAGTTATCAGTCGCACTATAAAGGTGTTCAGTTTATCCACTGTAAAAAACGTATGGTGGTGCGCGTAAAACAGTCTAATCTACAATAGCACTTTTGCTGAAAAGAACCACTGATACTTTTCTAAGTTTGTAATTACACCTATAAACGCAGGAGTTGCTCAGCAGATCAGCTGATCATGAAAATAACCCACATTTGCGGCCCGTGCGTTAATCTCTCATTATACGTTGCGTTCTGCGAATCTATTGAAGCTTAACTCTCCTCGCTCGACTTCAAAAAGAGCTGCATCTGCTTTCACCTTGTGCTCGTAACGATGTGATTAAAAATGACGCAATGATTGAAAACCGTTTGCGTAGCGCCGCCGTGATTAAAGCCTGTGAAGGATGTGGCCGCGATCCTCACGACCTGCCACCCGCTCTTCCCCCAGGTGGTGAGTCGCGTGGCTGCGCAGCAGGGCTTCGACTTGGACTTGGGCTACAGGTTGCTGGCCGTGTGCGCCGCCAACAGGGACAAGTTCACGCCCAAATCTGCAGGTAAGACGTCCGTGTCCCTCTTGATGTCCACGCATATGCATGATTGTACATCATCACCATTCACCGCTGTTGACTTGCGAGATGGCAGACAACACAAAAGCCCATTGTTCCTCATGCAGCAATTACCTTCGCTCTCTTTAGATCGAAAACATAGAGGTACACATGTCACTTAGTGGTGTCGGGTCACGGTAAGGTCACCAAAGTGTACTTATGCTGTTCCTCTGCACAGGTTGTAACTGCATAATGAAGCTGCTTATTAGGTTTTATTTTGATTTTTTTGATTTTGATTTTTTACTGGCATCAGCAGAAAATTTCCTTAATTTAACGCTCAGCAAATAATTGAATCAAGAAATTATTTGGTTCCTTTCGGGGGCTTTAAGGACCTTTAGGGGGAAATGGTTGTTTATCACAACACCTGTGGCAGTGAAGTGATGTGCTGCTCACTCAGGCAGCCGTGGTCACACAGTCGGTGAGACTGAGTATTGACAAAGAGAAAATAATCAAAACAGCGAAGCTCAGTGACAGACAGGAGAGAGAGAGAGAGACTGGCAATATTTAGTTTAATGCTCTGTCGCTGTTCCAATCAGAACTCGCTGGTTAGCTGAAGATGCCGCCAGCGCCTCGGACCATATGCTCGTAAGGCAAATGGATCCATCGTCTGTCACACTGACGCCATTGTTTGTGGCAAAGCTCGACACAAGTCACTTCGCATAATGGCTGACCACAGGCGGAGGGAGGCGACCCAGCGAGTCCGGGAACGTCTCATTCTCTTCTTTTGGTAACGGCCTGCGTCTTCACTGGCAATAAAGAGCGGTTTTTGCTTTAGAAAAGCCGCCTTGTGCACCTTTCAAGAACAAAGCGTCGAAGACGAGTCGGACATACATTCTACAAATGACTGCAACCACAGACGTCGCGCAGGAAGCCCACGGAGCATTATAATGTCAGATATTTTTAGTGCCCATTAAACATTAATGCGGTCTTGAGATGAGCCGTCTGGGTGGTAGCCTCTGCTCGACAATCTCCCTGCGAGAAAAAAAAAGCCCCACCGTCTACAGAGGGAGTGTTAATGCCAGTGCCGGACATTTATCTATCCAATGTTCCGCTGCATTTGTCAGAGTGAGACTTACAGAGGTGGCGGAGGGGGCGGAGGAGGAGAGACAGATGGTAGCGAGGTGTTGCTGTTGGGCCCAAAGAAGCTGTAGCATCCCGTCAGGCCGGAGATAAACCTTTTGTTTGGCAGTTACATAAGCGGACGCAGCGACAGTCAAGTATTTTGATTCCACCCTCTGATTGTCTTTGTTTCTCCAACCAGGCGGACGTGTCAGTGTTTTAGAGCAGGCGGAGCAGTGACGGCGCTGACAGTAACCGCTTTCAAATACTACCCCATCATTTCTCATATGATCCTCAGTGTGTTGCGAGCTGATACGCAGTATATTTGAGTTTTGTAGATATGATATGAACGAGCTGTGTATCTGCTTTCAGCTGCAGTGGGGAAGTGTCTTGTTGGGAGGAACTTAAGGGGGCAGACAGACGTCAGTGTACGATATTGATTGCTGTGTTCCTGTGTGTGTGTGCGTGTGTGTGTGTGTGTGTGTGTGCGCGCGCGCGCGTGTGTGTGTTCCTGTGTTGGGGATAATGTGATTGTTGTGCAGCCATGGCTCTGACTGGCTGGCCGTCTGGGGCCCGGCTGACAGTCAGAATCATCTTCAGGGCCCACTGATGCTTCTGAGATCTAATAGAAGACAGAACTGTGTTTCAAGGAAGAGCTGTTTACTCACTGTAGACAAATGGGAACTGTGGTGTAATTATGCAAGTTAAGCAGGGGGGCGGTGCAGGGGGGTGGGGGTTGGGGGGGGGGTGGGTTAGTACTATGGTGCAGCCAGTCGTCAAATGAGGCAGGCAGTCTGACTGTTGGGGTGGGAGGCTGATGTGACTCGGGATGGGTCTCGCTCAGTGAGCATCCATCTTTCCTCTCTGCAAGGACGTCTGTCTGCGGAGGCAGACGTGAGGGCGACAGAGGAGACGTGATGCACACTTAAACTCTCATACAAGGCCTTTACTGCACCGTTAACTCTGCCTGTGTGCATCCTCAATGCCTTGTGTGTGTGTGTGTGTGTGTGTGTGTGTGTGTTTGTGCATATGCAAGCCTGTGTGTCTTAATAGTGCAGCCCCAGCACAATCTTCTGACAGCCTGCATGGCGACAGAGGGCCGCAAATCTGACACCTGAGAGCCCAGATAAGGGCCGAGGAGTCTGGGACGGTCTCCGCGGGCTCCTCGGGGAGCGGAGGCAGACTCTTTGAGTCTGCGGATCAATCATGCTGACGCTTTCCTTCAGTTAAAGAGGAAATTGATCAAGCAATTATGGCGACCCAGCTTTTTTCATCACAGTTTGACAAGTTGGGAAAATGAAGTTGACGCGTGTTTTTCTCGCCGTGAAGACAAAATCTTGCCCTGGCTGCAGAGTTTGTGCAAAAGAACAAGGCGGCGTTTATGGCAAGTGGCTGGAAATGAATCATTCAATTAAGTAATGCAGTAAGTGAGTCATGTGTGGATGATGTTGAACATGTTTAGATTTCCAAAGGAGGCTTTTTTTCCACTGGGTTCCCAAAAACATTTCCAAAATGAGCACACAGACATTGCTCTCTGAGCCGTGCTTGCATTCACTGGGTGTAGGTGAGCATTGGTAAAAAGAAAATAATCGCTTAAATAAACCCAGCTGTGCCTTCGCTCTCCTTCCACAGCCAAGCCACCGCTGCAGCTCGGGGGCCAGTGGAGGTTTGACTCGTGGAGCCTGAGTCAGTGCCATTTAGCCGGAGTGTGGTGGTGGTTTGACCTGGGTCCAATGTGAGCCAGTGTGGGAGAGAGAGCCAGTCACTTGTTTATGAGCTTCAGCTGTGGCTGCGGGGTTAGAGGTCCTCTGACCAGAAGGTCGGTGGTTCGATTCCCCCATTCCGTATGCTGAGGTGTCCTCGGGCAAGACACTGAACCCCACGTTGTCCCATGTACTCAGAGTGCTGCAAATAGATGCACAGAGTGAATGTGTTGTGTGACTGGACTGAATGTAAACTGTACCGTAAAGCACTTTTAGAGGTGTTTAAAGACATGACACAACGCTACATAAAGACATACCATTTACCATTGACCTTTGACCTTTGGTGTATCAACCCCAATGACTCCAGTGGAACATTGGATCAAACGCAAGTGCACACATCTAGACTCTGACATTTCTTTACCCCCACGAAGGTGCGTCCAGAGTCACTTCATAAAGTATCCAACCGCATTGCGATGGTCTAATTGCAGTCATAGCTCGGTCTTCGTGGTTCTCTTTTGGGTACGGGACCCACAGTTGCTCTTCCCCCTGTTACAACGGTCCACTCTGCGCTCCTGTGAGACCTGTGGAGTGAAGTGCAGAGATTTTCAGCAACAGCAGGCTGCTGCTGATGAGCTGTCTGGAGATTGTGACCCTGCAGTGAGGCCCGGGGGGGGATTTGTGCTACTGCTCTAATCTGGAATCAGCTAGTGAAGAGACTTATCTGCTGTTGGGCGAGCTAGCATTAGCGCTGTTAACTCTCCAATCCGGGGCGGATACTCAGCGCTAATGCTGTTAGCGCGCCAACAACATTACGTTCAGTCTTCTACCAAGCATTTGGGGTTTCCTGTGGACGTGCCGTGCTTCTTTTGAGAATTCGCTTGTTTCCGTACCCAAAGTCCATTCATGGATCTTCTTAGAGTGGACTGATTCCCTCCCTGTAATCTGTAGTCTGGCGTGAGCAGGCTTCCAGCTGAGAGGTTCATTAGATAATAGGTGCACTGCTGCCCAACAAGCACACAACACAACCCCTCTTAGTTCCTCTGCTGCCACATTCACCAGACAACAAATCAGATTAGCGGCATAATCTGCCGAAGGTTTTACAGTTTCCTTCCTTAGTGAATCTGCCAGCGGGCTCGTAACAGCTCGTTGTCTCCGAGCCTAGAATCATCTTTGAAAACTCCCCCCCCCCCCATTGTACGTGTGACCGGACAAAGTTTTTAATTAAATGGAAGTAAATCTCGAGGGAGGGTTTTGAAAATGTATTTTGTTTCGACATGACTCGACGCACTCTGTGTTAAAGGTAGCCGCTTCTTGGCAGCGAGTGCCATCACCTTAGAAACTGGCTGTAATGTTTTTAAGTCAGTTGCAGGTTACAGCTTGTCCAAATAGTAATTCAGTCATGTACGCCGGTATCCCATGGTGTTGGAATTTGAACAGGAGGTTAAACCCAGGTAATAAATGCTTGTTGTGGTTTAAAAAAAAAACAAAAAAAATATTTTCAATTCACACAAGTGAACTGTGTTGCTGAGTTTTTGAATGTGACAACAGTTTCCCACAGAACATGTGAAAACAATGGAGGTAGTACGATGAAATGAAGACTTGCTCTGATGCTCGGTGAATTCCCTCCTGACTCATACACACGCACACGCACACACACACACTCACACACTTTCATGTGACAGTAAAAAGAAAGAGTGACGGCAGAAGTGTCAGCGCTCAGTCAACAGAGTTCAGTCACAGTGTGAACTGGTGTTTCAAATATGGGAAAACAGTCACACCGCTGTGTCAACAATGACAGAAAACTTCCAGGGTGTGGCTGTAACTCGCTTCCAGTCCTGTAAGGCACATGCATGCACTCATGCACACACACACACACACACACACACACACACACACACACACACACACACACACACACACACACACACACACACACGCGCACACACTCAACCATATCTCCGTGTCGTCAGAAGACATTAGATGACTTGCATTGCTTTCACAGAGACTTGATTGATACAAACTTCATGTAAACTTTACCAAACCCTAACCCAACCCGACCTTGAGATTAAACATTCATATAACCATGATCAAATCTTTACATAAAGCAAAACCCAACCTTGGCCGTAATCTGAACTTTAAACCATGACTGCAGACATCACACAGTGACTCATTACAACAGAGCTTTTGCAACCATGAAGTCCACTTGTCCTGAAAAGGTCAGGGTTTATGCTTGAAAAGCTCCCAGAGACAACAACAAAAAACAACACACACACACACACACACACACACACACACACACACACACACACACACACACAGTCGCTCTGTTCCTCTGGCCAACAACAGCCTTACATGCCTTCCACTTATCTGTCTCAGTTTACTTTCACCAGATTGATTTTCTCACCCCTGGTCTTTTGGCTTCCATCTTTGAGCTGCGTGTGTAGAACCAGAGGAAGGTGTGCCGGCATCCTTTTGTTACTGACCCCATCAACCTTACAGACTCTTCTATTTAATTACTGCTGAGTAAGAGCAGCATGCTGAATTATTCACAGGAAGTAGGGGGTTATTTTTAGAAGGCAGACCTCTCCTCTGACACTCTCCAGCAGTTTGCGTTAGATGATGAAACCCCTTTGCAACCCCCCAAAAAAGAACTACCCTCAGAAGTTCAAGACCAAGTTTGTAAGAAGTAAGCTCAGGGGAGATGCTTATTAAGATCATCATTTGTTGTCTCTGGCTGATTGGGGCCTTTATCACTTGCTACTTAATTGGTTTGGTTTTCTCAAGTAAATTCATCTCATCCCAGCTGAGGCAGCAGTGCAGTTGTTCTCCAAACACAGAAGACGTTGTTCTTGTCAGAAGTGGGCGAGCAAATGATTTTAAATCCTCCTTTTGTTCGGGCGGCTGAATGATCTGGCAACCCGCACCTCGCAACCGTCAACCCCCCACGGGGGCTTTCTGACACACCCTTTTCATGTCATATTCCTGCCCAACAATGCTTCCGTTGTGCCTGCCGCAAATATCCGTGGGATATATGTGAATCTGTCGATGACTGAGCGTTGTCAGTGGCCACAACAACAAAAGACAAACCCCACCCACCCACCCACCCCACCCCTCTTTACTGTCACAAGGCCGGTGGGTGTTTCCTCTGACTCAGTTCCAAGGTAATAAGTGACAGAACCGAAGGCTCTTTGACATACATTGGCAGATATATGAAGATGTGTATATCTGTCTTATTTGCCTTCAGTGTTGGTGCAGCGATGATGTTACCATGGTAACCTGCTCCATAATCTCTTTGCCTTGAGTCAGGAGAGGCTCCCTCACCTCGCCGTCTAACCAGTGTTGCCTCTTGATCCGAGTTACGAGGAGAAAATGCGAAAGACATCCGAAGATGTGAAAAATCAACGGTTGTCGCCAACACTTCTGGCTCTTTGTTTGCAGACGGACTCGCTGATTAAACATATTCCCGCTGCAGCACTTTGTTACCTGCTGTCAGTGAGGTTTTTGACCAGAGGGCGAGAGCTGGATGACATCTTTACCCACTGCCGTTGATCCAGACTCTGTGCTGCCATGTGCAAAGAGAGGATGAACTCCTAGTGACCCTCCTCTTCACTTCATTCACACTTCACAGGCCTCTGAGGTGCCTTGTTAATTAGATTTGACAAAATGGCCTCTGATTAAGAAGGTGGTGATGTCGTAAGGTTCTATTGTCATGCAGTGAGGACATTGTACCAAAAAGATCATACTTATTCCCCTACTTCCTCCTTCCTGCAACGGCCTCCAGTCAGCCTGCACAGCGCGTCAAGCTCCACCCATTTCTGCAAGTTTTTCAACTTTTTTTTCTCCCCTCTCCTCTACGTATCTCTGTGCCCTCCCTGAAGAATGGCAGTCACACTGCTGGATTATGCATGTGTGAATGTGTGTTACACCGTCTCTCAGCTCAGCGGAATCAGGGCATTGGAGTGGTAGACAGACTAAGCTGAACCCATCGATACCAGCACCTCGCTGCTGAGGTGAGAAGCGACGCTGGAATAACTTGCCCTCTCTGTATCTCTGCTCCTGTTTGTCTGCATCGTTTCGCCGTCTTTATCTCTTCCCCCTCGTCCTGCCTCCCTCCTCAGCTGTCTCCTCTGCTCCCTCCGTCTATTTCTCTCTCTCTCCCTGCCATCCTCCCACCCCCACCCCCGTCCTCTTCCCTTCCCCCTGCTGTCTCGAGAGTGTGTTGGAGCCGGTAGCAGGTACAGCAGGAGCCCATTAGTGCGGAGCCCCTGCTCTGATTGGATAAGCCGGAGAAACCGGGAGACTGCCTCTGAATAATTGATGTGCATTGTGCAGACGCTGGACAGGGGGAAAAGACAGATCAGAGAGCAAAGGGAGGAGGATGAGAGTGAGCAAAAGGAAAAGGGAGCGAAAGACGGGAGAGGGGAGAGGAAGTGAGGGAGAGCGAGGAGTAAGCGGAGTAAGGGATACGTGGAGGGAGTGAGAGTGATAAGGTGCAGGCGAGAGCAGGCTCGGAAGCGGCAAAGAAAGCTGCAGGAGTTGCCGCCGGCCTCTGCGGGAGCAGGAGCGTTTGTGACACTTGAGTCTTTTCTCTGCGCTATGAAGGGAATGAGATGAGATGTACAGAGACTTTGCTCGGCTCTGGGTAAGTATGAGCGTGAGTGTGTTTGTGTGCTGGAGGTAGTGCTCATGTTGTGGGGACCGAAAGCTTGTTTGCAAAAGTATGTCATTAGCTTTTCATGCGAAGGTTGAGGCTGAGCAAAGCCCAGGTTAAAGTTAAGTTAAGGGTAAGGGAGGGTTAGGGTTTAGAAAGTAGTCGAAAGTCTGCACTTGTGCGTTGAAGTTGTCTACATGTGCGTCTGGACTCATGAACTGTCAAGTATGTAGAGTGTGTCACCATCCAATAGGCTAAATGGGGGATAAACAAAGGTTGACACAGCACTTCTGTGATCCAAAGCTGGTTTACTCACTTGATTTAAGTCAATAACTCAAATAAAATAGTTGACAGATAAAAGTTTTTAAAGGTGAAGACATTTAAAGGTAAGACTAAGGCCATGTTTATGTTAAGATTAGGGTACGAACTGGTTAGAGGTAGATGCTTTTACAAGTAGTAATTACGTTTACTGCCTCTTACAGCAAAGAGTATTTGTGTTTATGGGGCAAAATCAGGGTCAACGGCTCAACTGATGTTGATACAGTCATCGTTTTTCGTCACAGATACTATTCATTGAGATCAATGAACATCATTTATGACATTGATTTGTGTCTGTTGCAGTTGCAGTTTAGACCACATGGGCTTCTGTGTTCTTTCCGCTACGGCCACTGACCACACACTCACTCACTCACTCACTCACTCACTCACTCACTCACTCACTCACACCGGATCAGGACAGATCAGCTGACCACACGATGACCTACATGCTGTTCTCTCATAGGCTTATTTAGTGTAGGTTCATGTCCGTGTGTTACAGGCTACAATAGAATCCGTCTTTCTCTTTGTTTGGCTCATCCTGACAGAATCTGTGGATGGTGATCACAGGTTGATCAAAACAAGGTAGTGGACGTAAACAACTCCCTCGGCAGTAACAGAAACACAAACCATAATTACTTTTAGAATATATTGTCTCTACACTGTGACACTCCAACACGCTGCACCTTTAATTTGACAGACTGACTTGGGTTTATTTTGAATGAATCAGAGCCACCTAGTTTGTATTTAGTTGGATTGGAATGAGATAAATACAATCATCACTCGTGTTAGCCGTAATATGTAGCTTGGCGTGTGGCAACAGTAGACGTGCTACAGCTCACTAATGTTCTATAAAGCCTGATTTAAGGTTTTGCATAGCATCTGCACATGTTGCACCCTTATACTAACATCACAAACATCTATATATATAC